>JAHNEJ010001626.1:0-137884 GCA_022559845.1 Amorphophallus konjac | reverse complement strand
GGAAGAAAAGAAGGTCCATATGAAGAAGATCTGGGAGGCCCAAGCAATCAGGAGGGCTAGGGCTGTCCACAGAGCATTAAATCAACCGTTATCATATGGGGACCAGCAGCATCTGCCAAGGGTTGAGTCCCTCATCGATGCAATGCTTTGACTTCGACCATTTCAAGGTAGAAAGAGGAAGGGAAATCACAAGGGAAGGTGGAAGATTCCTCTCTAAGCTGCTTTTGAGGCTTATACAGGCAGATGAGAATGAAGATAGCCAACCTATGGGGTCACGGGTCTCTATCTTTGACTGCCTAGGCATGCCATCATGCCCGCCCCTGAAGAAGAGGAGAGCGGCATACCTAATTGGTAAATCAATCAAAGTATATAGTTATACTTCAAGTATAAGCAATGGTTTTGCCGTTCTCCTGAATGATCCACAACAAGTGGCTAGCATTGCCAATAAAGATGGGCCGATAACTAGAATGAGAGAACAGGCTGCTAAACTGCTACACCAGTTGAATGTAACATTAGATGGATAGTCTGTAGATCCTACATATAACCTAGGGGGGCATGTTGATAATGACCCAAGTATGCTGTATGCTTAATGATGATAATTTGGGTCCACAAAATCAGCGGGGGGGCAGACCCACAAAATTTGATGATATAGGAGTTGATATTTGAAAATAGAGAGCTTAAGTCTCTTTTGCAAAATATGATGCAAACTATGAATGTGGGCACACAACCACCTCCCTACTCCAAATTTCGTTCGAACAATGGCAGTGCCAGCAACGGGTAACCCACCAGCAGTGGCAACAACCGAAGTGCCAAATGCCAATGTTCACTTTGTTCCTGAAAATCTCCAGAAACTTGCAATGGGTGATCAAGACAATGTCTGACAACCACATGTACCTGCTGGGGATGTTGTAGCTTCACAAAGAGCAACGAGAAAGCAGATCGTCGAAACCAAGATGGCAGAGCATGATGAAGGGGTGTCTGCTTTTGACCTATATAAAGTGCCATATCCCATTCACCACCAATTCAAGAGGTTGCAGCCGGATCACCCAATTTTTTTTAAATTTACAAGATTTGATGGCAAAGATTCTCCTCAAGAACACTCGGCTCATTAGATCACTAACATGGGAGAGCTAGCAACACGAGTCATATTTGTTGCAATATTTTGCCACCTTATTGGTGTTGTATTGTGCAACGAAAGTTCCTTGATAGATTTTGGGTGGCAAGAGAAAAATCACTGTGGCAGAGCTCGTATCCATGAAACGAAAGAGAGGAGTCTGCTTTAGACTCCATCAAACGGTGGCGTGACTTCAGTACAAGGTGCAATAATCCACCAGCTTATAAAGATGCAGTTACACTATGCAAAAGTGGTCTTAAGCCTGAAATAAATGAGAAATTAATCGGTGCAAATGTCAAGACATTCGACCATCTCAACAGTACTTTGGCAAAAATTGAGATGCTTTTCGCTGATAATCCTATAGACTTCATAGCGTCCCACTGAAGTCCGAGGGTAGCCTCCTGTCCCTCGACTAGATAGGAGGAGGTTGGGATATGGTCAAGAAGAACACCTATGACATATTATGCTGTGAATATGGTCGGCTTAGTGCCATGTGAGTTCAATCAAACTGAACTCCTAAAGGCCAAGTTTGATAGTTCTAGTGAGTAGGATGAGCAAATACTCATTCTATCACAAACAAATACATCTCTTGATCAATCTTGGCAATGCGGGGGAGATGAAGCCCCGTTGCAGCCTCCAAAAAACGTGATAAAATGTGAAGATGTCTAGAAGCCATGCTTTCATGAGGCTATGCCTCTGATGTCCTAATGCGGAGCAAAACTTGTAACGTCGAGCAGTGGCACGTAATTGCGTTGTTTTCACGGAAGACAGTTGGAGCCATAAAAGAGTCATTTTATTATGTCTTTGTCTTTAGTGGGATCTATTGTGGTAGTCTCTGATTTTCTTAGTTTAAGTTTTCAATTTTTATAGTTGTATTAGGCCCATTGGGAGTCAGTTTAGTGTTTTCTCTTTTGTTGTAATTTTGGTGCGATTTTTGCCCTTTTTTTTTGAGTCTAGGGGTATTTCAGTCTTTGGGGAATCATGGTAGGCTTAGGGTTAGTCTAACCACTGTAAAATGGAGATGTAATCTTCTTTTTCAATTCATGGAGAATTTTGGTTGCAAATTTTGTGAATTTTTTATTCTCTAAGAGAGAGATGGGAAAGCCTTGAGATGAGGTGCCCAGAGAGTGGTCCTTGTGAGAGGGAGGGCGCGAGGCCTGCAACCCCACCTTCACACCCCAAACCCTAGCTGCTGGCGGCCGCTTTGCCCCCATCTTCCTTTTCCTTCCTCCCTCCTGCCCATTGCGGCCGCATTGTGCCCAACCCTCCCTCCCGTCACCCCTTCTTCCTCTTCCCCTTTCTTCCCCCATTATGCACCTTTTTCCCTACCCCGCTGCAGCTCCTCATCCCTCTCCTGGCACACCAACTGCAAACGCCACCGCCGTGCGATCATCTTCGGCCGCCTCAACACCATCGGTGTCCAGAGCACGTCGGCTTGGTGCCCTCACCCCCAACAACCCCATCTTCGCTGGCCGCCACTAGGCCTCCGGTCCTATCGCGTCGCCCCTGTGCCCCTGTTGTCGCCACCACCAGTCGTTGGCCCACTCGTCCCATGTTCTCCCTCTCTCTCTTCTTCCGCAGCTGCAAGTGCCTCCCCATCGCAAGCTCCACCCCTCGGCACCCTAGCCACCACCCTCCAACCCTTCTTCCTATGCCGATCCGTGTCCCCTCCCCTAGCTATCGTCCCCGCTCCCTATTCCTCCTCCGTCTGCGAGCAGGGCCGGAATGCCCGTCACAACCCTGCGCACGACTGTCGTCCCAGTGTGCCACCCCCCCTTCTGGACCTCCCCCACTACCGGACATGCCCGCCCATGTTCCCCTTCCTCCCGTGCGCGAGTAGGGCCGCAACCACCGGCGACGAACTCGTGCACTGTTGCCCTCACTCAGTGTCTCCCCCTCCGCTGGCTACCTCCATCTGGGAACCACTCAAAACCATCCAGTCATGCCCTCCACCCACCGCCGACAGTGGCTGCAGCAGCAACGGCTGCCCTGCTGCCATCACCCCGCCCCCTTTCCACCTTCCTCAACCCTCCAGTCACAGCAACTCCACCGAGGGCCGCCGCATGTCGACGACCAATGTCGGCATCCTCTCCCCGCCGCCAACAGCAACCCCACCTGCAGTTCCGGACGTGCTGGTTGTCGCAGAGTGCTGACTGCCACCTCCGGCTGCCCTGCTCCTGTCTGCAGCCACCCAGACAGCCTCACTTCCATCAGTCCACCTTGACCCAGCCCATTGCAGGCCCAATAGCATCCAAGAGAGAAGCCTGGTCCGGCCTGTGACAGATCCGCCTTCCCTTCTGTGTCATGTCCCCTATAGAACAGGTGGCTCCTGCAAGAGAGGATACTTCATGCAGGCCTCTCCCAAAACTACCTTGCCAGAACACAAGGTGATTAGGGCATTGCTGATGATGAATCAGCTTGGCATGATGTATATGTGGTTAATATAGATGAAGGTAACTTAATAGATGCTTTACGTAGTTGCTATGGATGCATCTCTAGGGGCGTTACTTGCCCTGATCAATGAAGAGGGCAAAGCACAGCCTTTATATTGCAACAACAAGATGCTTGTGGAAGCAGAAAAACAATTCTCTCCTTTGGAGAAAATGTGCTTGGCTTTAGCCTTCACTATGAAGAAGCCGAGGTATTATCTATTAGCATATAAAGTCCAGCTCATATCCTGTTTTGATCCCCCCAAGTACTTGCTGCAACCATGGAAGGCAGAATTGGATCGTATCGATCCGGACTGGCTGATCCGATCAGTTTTGGGCTAAACTGACCCGACCCTGACCTCCCCGACCCCGATTCTTTTTGAGAATTGACCGGATTAGATGGATTGGTCTCAGATCGGGCTGGATCGGGCAAATCCCACACTGGGAGTGGCCGATCCAATGTGATTCTCAATTCAGTCCCACCTAGATTTTTTTTTTTTAAAGAAAAAGAACGAGAAGAAGGCATGTAATAGGTAAGAAGAGAAGGAGAAGAGGAAAAAAATGACACAGAACAGAAAAATACTTACCTGTTGGTGCTGCTGGCACCACCTGCCATCGTCGCCATTGCTGTACCATCGCTTCCTCCTCCATTGTTCCTCTGCTCCACAGTGGATCTGCCTCCTGCAAGGCAAGGGAAGGGGGGAAACGAGACAGCACAGCAAAAAGTAAAGTAGTGTTGACATTTCGTATGAAAACCTTAAAACTTTGCATACATACAACTTAACCTTTAACTATTAAAAAAAGGGACTCGGCCTGGATCGGCTGTGGACCAGGCTCGGATCGCCTTATCTGACCTATCCAGATTGGGTTTTGGGCCCCCGATCTTACCCGACCCGTGATCCTGCCTTCCTTGGCTGCAACAAGCTATCTTGTCAGGGAGAGTAGGGAAATGGGCTCTTCTCCTTATGGAGATTGATATCGCCTGTTTTTCACATAAAGTTAAAAAGGGGCAAGGCATAGCCGAGTTCTTGGCAGTACATCTGATCTTGGAAGACTCACCTGTCAATATAGAGCTGCCTGATGAAGAAAATTTTCTAGCACAATAGAATTATGAAGTCCAAGAGACTGGAGTCAAGTCCTGGCAACTATACTTTGATGGATGTCAAGGACAAATATAATGGCTGATGGCACATCAGCCACTAAGGCCGGTGCCGAAATCATGCTTGTCATGTTGAGGGAGGCATGCATAATTCTTGTGCTTTGACCAAGATTGGCCCACACGACGGGCCGGATTGACCCGGACTCGACCTAGTATGGTACGGGTCAGCTTGACTCGGGCTGGGTTGTTTGACTTCTTTGTCCACTTAAGCCGAATCGTACCGACTTGGTCGATCAGCCCGACCTGGGACTTCCGTGGTATGGTATGAGTCGGCCAACCCTAGCTCTAATCGAGTCATTGACGAATAATGAAGCAAAGTACGAAGTTTTTATCATTGGCTTGGAGATAGCCTTGCATATGGGCATACGATGCATTCAAGTCTACGGAGATTCGTTGCTAGTGATATGACAAGTTCTCGGCATTTACGATGTCCAGAAATAGGAATAAATGGCTATATCATGCCACTACAATGAGGCTTAGTGAAGAATTTTATTTCTTCAAAATTGAGCATGTTTAGAGAAGTCAGGACTCTCAGGCTGATGCATTGGCCAAATTGGCAGTAGCCCTCAGATTACCTCTAGAAGGTGAAGTGGATTTTGTCATTAAGGATAAAAGGCCCTTTCCAACCACGATTGATCGTGAGAATGGTATGATGATATTTGAAATCAATGCTTTGGAAGAAGATAACAGCGGGAGGTAGATGATTGGTTCATTCCTCTCATCAAAATCAAGAATGGCTGGATTCCTAAAGATATAGTAGAAAGGATTCCATTGCCCAGCTGAGCGGCTTCATATAAACTTATTAATGGTGAGTTGTTTAGGCTTGTGCCTGACAAAGAGAAGGCTTTGCTTATCCAATGCCTCTCACCTCAAGAGGCAAGGAAGATGATGAAATCTACACATGACAATGTGGTTGTTGGACCTATTATTTTTCTCGAATTAATCAAAATAAATAAAAATTAAATTAGTTTAATGATGGTTAAGAAATGGCGCGAAGCCAATGCTGTCATGTCAAAGGGTCATTTACAAGTCCTGGGAACCCCTACTGTATATACGACATAAAATAAAAATACTCAGCAAGCGAACACTTAAAGAAAATTTCCACAACTTACGAGGTGTTCAAGCTCGATCGGGAAATAATCTTTGCTGAGTGGAGCCTTGTTGAAACCCAAAAAGTGTTACTTAAAATTTTTTGGTAAGAGTTCCAGAAATAAGAAAAATGAAGCGGGTTGTCGCTAAACGGCCTTAAAATGACAGAGTTGTCTCCGCTGTAAATCCCTCCGACAACCCGGCAAAAAATATATATATATATATATATATAGAAGGGATATTTGTACTTTTATGCGCGTATATGCGCATTAAAAATCTTGTCTAAAATATTTTTAGACCTAACTTACGTGGGAATTATTCCGCAAGAAGATAAAATCTTTCCGGATGTCCGGATGGTCAACCGAGATGCCCCGGGACCACAAAGAAAGCACAGCAGCTTCAAGGCCCACCACTTGGCCGTACTGAGGTGAAAAAAGCAATTTTTTTAACCCCTCCGGGGTCCCTTTTATAGCCAAAAGGCCAAGCCCCTCCTTCACCTCTTCCCTCTTTTGACCGCAGCGCGGAAGGAGGCCCGGAGGGACCCCCTCCGGTACTTGGATCGGAGGGGGACCCCCTCCGGTGGTAGCTGTACCGGAGGGACTCCCCCTCCGGTACCTTTGCACCGGAGGGGGCTCCGGCTCCGTAGGACCCGGAGGGATACCCCCTCCGGTCATTGTACCGGAGGGGGGGGGGCTCCCCGCGGCTGCGACCCAACCCGGAGGGACCCCCCTCCGGTCCCTGTACCGGAGGGGGACCCCCTCCGGTTCCCTGTGCAGCCAGCGGAGGGGGTTTTCCCCCTTTCTGTCCTGTCCGCAGGCAAAAAAAAAAGGCAACAGCAGCAATATATAAAAAAAATTGGAGTAAGGGAGATGAAAAGTCATCTTGGCCTTTGTCATTCCACCGGAGGAGCCTCCAAGGGGTTGCCACCACCCCCTCCGCCACTTGTGGGAGCAACTATAAAAGGAGAAGACAAGAAGAGAACTTGGAGGGGAGAGAGGAACAACAAGAAGAAACCGGGAGAGCTTATATGAGGCCCAGGTGAGGGAGGAGAACAACAAGAAGCAGCCTGGAGAGCTTGTTAAGGCCCAGGCAAAGCATGCTCCCGTGAGAGGGATGAGGAGTGATATGGTCACAAACAATGATGTGCAGAAATCAACAATATATGTGCAGAACTCAACAATACTGCTGTGCATAAATATGTTGAAGTGTGCTGGGAAGTGCTGTGAAGTGTGTGAGGTGCGTTGCGCGTAAATATGTCGAAGTGTGCTGTGAAAAGTACAGAAAAGGGTAGAGAAATGGCATGCTGCCACGAAGCCATGCTATAAAGCAGAAATGACATGTTGCAGAAATGCCTATGCTGCCATGCTGTGAAACATTACAACATGTAGATGCTGTGAAGGTGCAGATGCCACGGGCCAATGATATTATAAATGCAAATGCTATTTCAATTAAACATATTTCATGCTGTAAAACATTATAGCATTACGGAAATACAGAAAAGTGCAGATGCTGCTTCAAATACCACAAGTTTCTACAAATGCAACAAGTTTCAAACAACAACAGGTGCAACAAGTTTCAAACAACAATAATGATCAAGAACATTCTGTTCAGCAAACAAATGACATTCTGTTCATGCTGTAATAATCAGAAACGCTTCTGTTGTTGACTGTTCAACAACATTATAGAGAAGTGCAGAAATATTTCTGATCAACGACATTGTAGAAATACCCCGGAAGGGGGAAAATTGTAAAAATGCCCTCGGAGGGTGAAAAATTGTAGAAATACCCCTAGAGGGTGAAAAATTACAGAAATGTCCCCGTTGGGGGGGGATTACAGAAATGTCCTCGGACGGTAGAAAGTTGCAGAAATGTCTCCGATAGAGGGAAATTATAGAAGCACCCCTGATTGGGAAAATTGCAGAAATATCTCCATTTGTGGGGTCTCAAAATTACCGAAATACCCTCGTTCTGGTTTATGCCACGCCCCTTCCTTCAAGCGGTGTGCGCTCTCTTGAGCTCGACTTGTGGTTAACCACCCAAATCCATGTATCTTTTTATGGGAGCTTTGAGAAGTTCAGAAATTAAGACAAGGAATACCCAGGAAGTCGAATGACGGGGTTATTCCTGGTAAGTTAAGAAATGAAGATGAGGAATACCCAAGAAGTCACATGACAGAGTTGTTTTCGATACATCAAGAAATCAAGATGAGAAATACCCGAGAAGTCATATGACAGGGTCATTCCCGAGAAGCCAAGAAATCAATACGAGGAATATCCGAGAAGTCAAATGACGAGGCTATTTCCGAGAAGTTGAGAAATCAAGACGGAGAATGCCCAAGAAGTCAAGAAGTGACGGTGCTATCGCTGAAAAGTCAAGAAATGGTAGATATGTCCAAGAAGTCGAGAAGCGACGGGGCTATCTCCAAGAAAGTAAGGAATTGCAAGAATATCCCAAAGTTTAAAAGTTGCAGAAATACTCTGACGAGGAAAATTACAAATATACCCCACCGCAGGCAGAAATGTTCTTTATGGACACCAAGCTGACTTAAGGGTCCGATCGCAATCAAAAGAGTGATCATGACCATGAAGTAACTCCGATGGACCAACGGTGATCATCTTAGCGATCCAACGGTCCTCGTGATGGAATTTTAATTCAATGGCCCGATCAGGACGAAAGTAAATTCAAATATCCAAATGCAGATTGAAGCAAATTCAAAGGCTCTGATTGCAACCGGATGAAGATCCGATTATACAATCGGGACCATACGTAAAGGTCTTGAAAGACTGATTGTAATTCAAATCATGTGTTCAAGAAATGAAGTCTCCAAATTCCTTTGCAAGAGTGTGTACCCATAGTGGGCGATCGTCAAGATCATTTATGTCACAACATGTAGAGGCAAAAAGGCATTCTTCGACAATTAATCAAAGGTGTTCGGACTTGTACCGATGTAATTAACACCGACTCCGGTTGGTGGGGAAAGTCTAGTACACGAACCCTAAATCGTCTGATAAACCTAAAAGCGTGGAATTAACAAATATGTCAAAATATACGACATATTCATCCAACGAAAACGGATGTCCAGAAAATTTCCGCGTGTAAACAGACTGGCACGCCCGGTGGGACTTTTCCTGCCTTTCATTTTTCTGTCGAAGAATAGCCTTGCCTCGAAAAAAAGTTGTGACTCCTTCACACTCTTGCAAGAAGTTCAAAGGATTCCCACCGTTGAAGCTGCTGCTGGGGGCATCAAAGTTAAAGCTACTGGGGGCATCAAGGTTAAGGTTGCCCGGGGCGTCAAGGTTAGCGGTCCCTTTCAAAGGCCAAATGTCAACATGTATCTAAAGTTGCTCCTACTAGTTGGGCGGATGCCATTCCAACCGTGGTTGCTGCCGCTGGGGGCATCAAGGTTAAAACTTCCCTGTCAAAGGCCAAATGACAACACAATACATTTCAAGTTGCAATTACTAATAGGGGACAACGCCACCCTAGTCATGGCCGCCGTTGCTCGATACGTCCAAGTGAAGGCTTCCGGTTGAAGACTAAGTGTCAAACAAATTCATATGTTGTTCCTGCTAGCCGGGGGCAATGTCGCCGCCCTGGAAGAAAATCTGCTATGGCTATATCTAAGTCTGGCAAGATTTGTCCTTGACCAAAAGCAAACCAAAGAAAAAGAAGAAGAATAACACAACTGGCTAGATAAAGGCGAGTCGGTCTCACAACAATACTTTGCCGAACACATCAAGCTGAGGCAGAGATGAATGAAGCCAACGCCTAAGCTTCGTTTGAAGTCAAGGCACTTGTGGAAGTCAAAGCCTCTAAGCCTGGGCAAGGGGGCAGTCTATTGCCGTCTACATCAAGTGAAAGGCGAAAATGAAAGAAGTTGGCATCCGAGCCTCACAAAAAAGTCAAAGCCTTAAGCCAGGCGAGGGGGCTATTCTGTGAACCAACTTCTTATCAAATAAATATGGGTCACCAAGGAGGAGGCTCGAACAATCTAAGCCTTCTAAGGCAACAACTTGAGGCAGGAATTTCAACCCTGGGGGCATGTTTACCCTGGGGCATGTACCAATCAGCCCCAAAATAGATTTTCCTCTCCCTCAAAGACATTACATGAGACAGAAAAGAAAGAAGAATAAATAAGAATAGGGAAGAAGGAAGATAAAATTGGTGAAGCATCAAGCTGCCACCTTAGAAATTCAAGAGGGCGTATCTGGCAAAGAAAACTCCAAGAAGAGGTAGGGGCAAAGCACAAAATAATGCTTTGAGCAAAATCTCAGGCGAAACCTCAAGCAAGATAACTCCGGCAAGCAACAGCCCGATCAGAAGTCCAAAGCAAAAGGCTCCAAGTCAAGCCTAGGCAAAGTCAGAAAGGCCAGTCCAGGAAGAAGGCTTCAAGCAAAGCTCTAAGTGAAGACAAAAATAGAAGCCTAAAAAAAAAGACGAAGTAAAACCACTGGCGGAGCCAAGAAGACAGATTCAAGGGGGACCTCTGTTTTTTCCCTTTCCAAATTTCAACACTCTGTTAGTGGAGTCTGTCCCAAAATCGTCAGTGTTCGAACCTCTTAAGGCTTCAAACATGTCTGCCTGACATCAAGCCATCTATGCATAGGATCCAACCCATGCTTTGGTACCAAATCGGTGTTGAACACCAACTCATTTCTTGATCTGCCAAGTTTGGGTATTGTTCCACTTCGGGCTCTGAGCCACCCTTGGCAATTAAGCTCATTTTCTGGTAACACAAAGCTAGCTTCAGGCCTAAACCTATGCTTGTGGCACCAAACCAATTTCGGCGTCAACCTTTCTCCCCGCTGTCCACAGGAAGTTGTAAAATTCCCTGCCAAATTTTACCCCAAAAGAAGAAAGAAGGAAAAAAAAAGGAAAGTGAAAGAGAGAAAGAAAGAGAGGAGCACTCCTGGCCCAGGCCCTCCAAGGCAGAAGCTCAAAGCGAAAATTCATCTCAGGAGGGACGAATTTCACCCAACTCAGTCATCAAACAGTCTGTCCTCATGAAATGAAGCGCAAGCTGAGGAGGAGAAAAACAAGAAAGAAGTGTTTGAAGAGAAACTTAAAGAAGCAAAGTTGAATAGACAGTTGCCATGGAAATCCCCACAGAAGAAAATCCCTCTGTGAAGAACTACAAAAGAGAGAGTAACCCTTCCTTCCACTCAATGAAAAGCACACCTCAGTTGATCATCACTTTGTCAAAGATCAAATCTAGAGTTCAAAAAAAAAGAGAGAGAAAAAAAAGAAAAAAAGGGGACTTAAAATAGAGGTGCTCCGGCGGACTTAGCTATTCCCATCACAGGGATGGTTGAGGGTAAAAAGACCAAAGAAATCCGGCTGAGATGAAAACCCGAAAGGGCGCCTCAGGCAAAATTGGGTAACCCCTCAGCGTGAAAACCCGAAAGGGCACGCTGGAAAAAGCTAAAGGGGGCCAACTTCGGCGAAAACCCGAAAGGGCGCTGGGGTTGGTAAAGTGAAAAGAAAAAAAAAAAAGGAAAAAAAAGAGGAGAAGAAGTAGAAAATATATTTTCAACAATCATCATGAACCAGCATCGTGATTATCCTCCACTTGAAAATCATGTCCTATCAAGGAGAACAAATGCATCAAAACCCAAACCGTTGGTTTGAAACCCCTTTCGGGTCGATAACCATCCAAAACGAAACCCAAATCCTTGGTTCAAACTCCTTCGGGTTAGCCACCATTAAAACAAACTCTTTGGTTACCCAAGCCTTCCTCGGATCACCACAAAAAAGGACACGAAACCCAGATCATTGGTTCGAAACCCCTTCCGGGTCAGCAACCACAAAATAAAACCAAATTTTTGTTGCCCAAACCTTTAGAGTCAAGAAAAAAAAGAGAGAAACCCAAAGTCATGGTGTCCAAACCCCTTCTCGGTCAGTTACCATTCCAAAACCCAAAAACTTCATCGTCAATCCCTTTTCATTGGCCCCACATCTTCCTTATGGTGGAGGAACAATGGAAATTCAGACACTTTGTCCTAACGACAACGTCAAGCAACAACGATGTCAAGCAACAACACCACCAGAAGCAACTACAACAACAACATCAATAAAAAAGGAAGAAAAAAGAAAGAAAAAATGGGGCTTAAAATTGAGGTGCCCCGACGGACTTGGGCATCCAACTTGTTAGCTGCCTAAGGGCAAAAAGGTCATAAACCCAGCTGGAGTGAAAACCCGAAAGGGCGCTTCAGGCAAAAATGGGTAACCCCTCAGTGTGAAAACCCGAAAGGGCGCACTGGAAAAAGCTAAAGGGGGCCAGCTTCGGCGAAAACCCGAAAGGGCGGTGAAGCTGGTAATGTGAAAAAAAAAGAAGAAAAGAAAAAAAGAGAGAGAAAAGAAAAAGAAGAAAGGAGGAATGCATCGTCATTATGGACTACCATCTCAAACATCCTTTGTTCGATGACTTTGTCCCACCGTAACGAACACATTATCAAAACTATCAAATCACAAGTTCCAGAAAAACTTATCCAAATTTCAACTTTTGGCTTTCAAATCACAAAAGTCAGCCAAACCCTCAGTGCAATCCTCAACTTCCAAATAACGAAGGATAGCCAACTCCAACTCCATTTCTCGGTCTTCAAACCGCCCAAGTCAACCAAGTTTCAAAACCCAAAGGTCAACCAAAATCCAAACTCAAATCCCAAACTCCGTTGGCCCTCAGACCATCAAGTCACCCACAGTAAATTCTAAACCCCAATTCTAATCTTTGACTTCCAAATCACAAAGGTTAGTCAACCCCAATTCTAGTCTTTGACCCCACCTTAACTTCTAATGCTTGACTTCTACGCCACGGAGGTCGCTACGAGAGAAAGGAAAATGAGAAAAAAAAGATGAAAAAAGAAGAAGAAAAAAATGAGAGAAAAAAAAAGAGAAAAAATGAGAGTAGAAAAAAGAAGAGAAAAAAAATGAGAAAAAATGAGAGAAAGAAAAAGAAGAAAGAAAAAGGAAAAGAAGAGAAAAGAAAAAGAGGGAAAAGAAGAAAAGATGAAAAAGAAGAAAAAGAATTATTGTTATTCATCACCATGAGCCGTCACCATCGATGCCTCTTTTTCTTATGATTTTGTCCCCATTCGGGACAAGCATGTCTCAATACTAATTTCCTATTGTAGTGTTGACATTCATGTCCGTTTTGGGCCGTTAACCCTACTCAAATTTTAAAGTCTGGTTTTGACCTGCAAGTCCTTTTGGACCGTCAATTCCACTAAATTCCTATCGTAGTGTTGACATTCATGTCCGTTTTGGGCCGTCAACCCTACTCAAATTTCAAAGTCTGGTTTTGACCTGCAAGTCCTTTTGGACCGTCAATTCTACTAAATTCCTATTGTAGTGTTGGCATTCATGTCCGTTTTGGGCCGTCAACCCTACTTAAACTCTAAATTTTTGGTTTTAACCCGCAAGTCCTTTTGGACCGTCAATTCCACGAAATTTCTACGGTAGTGTTGGCATTCATGTCCGTTTGGGCCGTCAACCCTACTTAAATCACAATTTTTGGTTTTGACCCGCAAGTCTTTTTGGACCGTCAATTCCACTAAATTTTTATAGTAGTGTTGGCATTCATGTCCGTTTTGGGCTGTCAACCTTACTTAAACTCCAAATTCTTGGTTTTGACCCGCAAGTCCTCTTTGGACCGTCAATTCCACCAAATTTTAATTTTTGGTCTTGACCTACAAGTCCTTATTGGGCCGTCAATTCCAAAAATTCTCAAGTTTTGGTGTTTATTCACAGATGTCCTTCCGGGACTGTCAACGCAAAAGACCACCCCAAATTCTCAAATGATGAAGAAGCCGACCCTATCACCTTCGAGGTCAACACAATTGAAGAAGACGGTCTCACTGAGAAAGAGGAATAAGATTAGCGTGAGCCGATAAAATAAAGAATGGTTGCCTCTCTTCAGATCGGGCTCAAAGGGATCAGCCGCTGCGAAGGGCAACATCATATCAGTTGGTAGGAAATCAATTATATAGGCTGGTGCATGAAAAGGACAAGCCTATCCTCTTACGTTGCCTCTCGCCGAAGGAAGCCAAGATGGTCATGCACAAGGTCCACCCAGGGTTCTGTGGTGCCCATCAAGTCGGGGACAAAATGAAGAGCAATATAAAACTTAAGGGTTTCTACTGGCCCACCATGTATACGGATTGCAACCGATACGCCCGCACGTCATCAGTGCCAAGCTTTCGGCCCAGTGCCAAGAAGACTCCCAAGCTCGTTGCACACCATGGCTCCTATATGGCCCTTTACAGAATAGGGAATGGATATCGTGAGACCCTTTCTACCATCCACAAGAGGCTGCAAATTCATCCTAGCCGCTACAAATTTCTTCTCCATGTGGGCCGAAGCTATCCCTCTGCGGGAGGTCACAAGAGAGGCAGTCGCCCAATTTGTCAAGCACCATAGCACCCTCTGTCGAACCAGGTTAGATAACGGCACTCCATTCAAAAAACAGGACCATTTGCCAGTTGGCAGCAAGGTTTCATATCGACTGGAGAACGTCAGTGGTCTACAATTCCCATGCCAATGGATTGGCTGAAGCATTTAACAAGACCCTCCGCAAGCTCTTGGCCAAAATAGTTGGTGACCGCAAAAGAGATTGGGGCGAGAAAATACACAAAGCTCTCTGGGCATACCAAACTATCTACAAGGCTCCCACCAGTTGTTCTCCCTTCTCTCTGGTGTATGGGGCGACGGCTTAATTGAAATTGAAATGTCATTTTAACAGGGTAGCCGTGCATACTGGCTTGCAAGCCCACGAACAAGATGAAATAGAAAGGAGGTTCGAAGAGTTGTCTAACCTTGAAAGCAAACTAGAAGCCTACAAACATCTTCGGCCATACCAAGTCCGACTGACTCGAGCCTATGATAAACTGGTAAAGCAAAGGGCGTTCAAAAGAGGTGACCTTGTCATGCTTAAAGAGAGAGAAGTTATGGCCGACAAATCCAGCGGCAAACTATAACCCAACTGGCGTGGGCCCTATGTCGTCATAAGGACCTATGAAGGAGGCGCATATATAGTCGCCGATCACAAAGAAGAAATGCCATTCCCACCACTGAATGGGAAGCATTTGAAGTTATACTATGCTCCCGAGCATGAGTTTAAGCAACAATCTACACAAGACCTTCCCACCTTTGCAGAGGAGTAAGGGAAAGTAAGGGAGATACCTCCCAAGAAAACTCAAGAGTCACGGTTACTTTGAACAATTCTTGTTCATGTCCCACCGTGCCAAATGCCAAATCTCAAGTTTTTGGCTTCTCAACGTTGTTTAGCCAGCCCCAAATCTCAAGTTTCGGCTTTCCAACTTCATCTGGTTAACCCCAAATCCTCAAGTTTTCGGCTTCCCAATATTGCTTGTTCAAGTCCCAAATCTCAAGTTTCGGCTCCCCAACATCGTTGGTTGGCCTCAAATCTCAAATTTTTGGCTTCCCAACGTCGTTTGGTCGGCCCCAAATTCTCAAGTTTCGGCTTTCCAACATCGTTGGTCGGCCCCAAATCTCAAGTTTTGGCTTCCCAACTTTATCTGGTCGGCCCCAAATCCCCAAGTTGTCGGCTTCCCAACATCGTTGGTCAGCCCTAAATCCCAAGTTTTTCGGCTTCCCAACACTGTTGGTCAGTCCCAAATCCCAAATTTTTGGCTTCCCAACATTGTTGGTCGGCCCCAAATCCTCAAGTTTTGACTTTCTAAACTTCGTTTGGTTAGCCCCAAATCCTAAGTTTTGGCTCCTAAACCATTTGTTTGGTCAGCCCCAAATGAAGTCCCGGCTTTTCCGAACTCCTTTTGGTCAGCCCCAAATGCAAGTTTTGGCTCTCCAAACTTCGTTTGGTCAGCTCCAAATTCAAGCTTTCGGCTCCCGAACTGTTTTGGTCAGCCTTAAAATTCGATACCCAAGTTTTCGAACTCTGTTTTTGGCCCTTAAACCGTTGAAGGTCGGCCAAGTCATCACCTCACAGTTACTCTCTTGCAAAGTGCAACCTTTAATTTCAAGCTCCGGGAGAGTTATCTACCTTTGCTAAAAAAAAAGGGGAAGAGAAAAGAAAGAAAAGAAAAGAAATAAAGAGAGATAAAAAAAAAGGAGAAGAAGAAAGAAGAAGAAGGAAAAAGAAGAGAAGAATGAGCAAAAAAAAAAAGAAACAAAAAGGAAGAAAAAGGAGAAAGACTACAGGTCCAATGAAGGAAGCAAATTCTATTGCATTCATGAAATCATGTCAAGTGCCTGAGACAAGCCTTCAGGGTGACTGCAAATAAATGAAAGAATGCACAATAGGAGTCCCGAAACAAGCCCTCGGGATAGCTGCAACTAAATGAAAGAATGTGCATCAAGTGTGGAGCTTAATGCCTCTTGAGTACATCTTGTTCCAGCTTTGCTTTGCAAAGTTGCCCTATATAACTCCAATGGAAGGAAGACACTCCTAATGAAGCAAAGGCTGCAAATCAAAGGACTGCATCTGTGGCGGCATAAGGTCACTCAAATTTGAAGCTATGTAAGCTCTAAAATTCTCCCAATACATGGACTTGATGTGGCAGCTCGGAAGGAGCCTGCAAAGCAAAAAGGGAAAATCATCAGTATACAAGAAATCTCAAGTTTTACCAGCAAAGTTGATATGGAAATTAAAGATTGGAATATTGATTTTCGTACCTTGACATGATAGTTTTAGAAGGATCCCTTCAATAGAACCTGCAAAGAAAGACATTTGTATACAAGAAAGTTCAAATCATACAGGCAATATTGACATGAAAGATATAACTCAAGCAACAGTCAATAGAAACCCAATGAGTTCTCTGATTCGAAAGAAGCATGCAAGGCCGGGCTTCGGGTAAAGTCAGAAAGGTAGGCCCAACCAAAGAACTCCAAACCAAGCTTTGCACAAGCTCCAAAAGGTGACATTAAGTCGGAGCAATCCAAGTCCAACTCCAGGCAAAGCCAAAAAGGGCGAGACCAAGGCGGAATCCCCCAAGTTAAGTCCAGACAAACCAAGGAACAAGCAGACAAGAAGCCCGAAGCAGTATCAGCATCTCAAGACTCTGGTCCTTATATGACCGACTTCTAAGAACCGTCACCCGAAATAATCAAGCAAGTATTCAATGTCACCCGCCAAATACATAAAGGAGAGGCTGACTGGGTCAAGGTGGTCCCAAAGAAGCGTGGTCACCCTAAGCCCCCTAAAAGAAAATCTCGACTGAACAACTCCAATTCTGGAGGCACATCCCAACCGCCGGAAAGGTAGAAACTACTACTTCGATTGAACTGGCGTAAGCTAGAAGGCAAGATAAGAACTAGAAAAAGGATTTAAAAAGAAGACTAAGGAAGCAAGCATCCTCTTCAGTGTGGCTATCATGCTAGAGTGTCCCACCCTACAGGGGAATGCCAAGGATACCTAAGGGAATCTAAGACTGCAATGAAACCGTTGTTCAAAAGGGAGAGATACCCAAGGAAACTACAAAAAAAGAGAAGTCTAAGACAGGCAACTGAAAAGTTAATAAGCCAAAACCTTCCCGCAGAAATTCTGTACAAGGAAGATCCTGTCTTCTACAAGCTGGTCAATTCCCGACCGACCCGAAAGTCCAGGCCGACAATCATATTGAGCAAGGCACCAGGCAATGCTTGAGCATGATTCTCGGGCAAAGGAAAAAAAAAGTCTTAGCAGCAAGATTCCAGATTTAGTCTTGGACAAAGCCAGAAAAGGCAAAGCTCAGAAGAAAGATGCTAGACCAGGCTTTTGGGCAAAGAACAAGAGAATTTTGGTCACCAAGAAAAAAGAAGAGAGTAATAAAAACAAGAAAAAGAAAAGAAAGAAAAAAAAGGAAGAAGAACAAAAAAGAGAAGGAAGAAAGAAAGAAAGAAGAAAAAACTCTTTTACTTCTGTTGGCGCATTTTCGCAACTCTTCAATAAAACTCAGCCTCAGGTCGACTTGGTGGAGCGGGTCCATGCCACTTCTCTGGAGTGGTGTGCGCTCTCCTGAGTTCTCCCCTAAGGGTTACAAAGTTCAGAAATATTTGATTCAACCAAATAGGCAGAGAAGCCGGATGGCTTTATGTAAAGTGCCTGATAAAGTTGACATCGGCCCAGACGATAATGACAAACACTGCTCAGAATTAGTGATGACACCATACAGTAATGGAGGCTTAGAGCAATACATAATGTCTTTGCGTTCCACTCCTAGACTGTTGTCACCTTCAACCAAATTCTCCGTCATGTCATCAGGACTCAAGGGAAAACGAACAAATTCAATATATTCTCCGCCATGTCATGAAGATTGAAGATAGCAGCGGAACTGCCAAAATGCACGGGTCGCCCGCCGTCACCTTCGGCTCCGGCGGACATCCCGTGGGGGGCATTTGTTGAACCCTAAAAAAAAAAGAAAGGTTAAGAAACCCCCTCCAGCTAGGTGGCAGTAGAGGAGACCCCCCTCCGGTGGCATGGGACCGGAGGGAGCCCCCTCCGGTGTTGCAGACCGGAGGGGATCCCCTCTAGTCACTACATGACCGGAGCACCCCCCCTCCGGTCCCTTTGTTTTTCTGGCCCATGTGTAAAAAAAAAAAAGAGAGGAGAAAACAGACACCTCTTGAACTTCCACCGGAGGGGCAGTCTAGGAAGTTAACACTGGAGGCACACCCCCTCCGTCCTGGAGCTCATGCAACAAAAAAAAAGAAAAGTGAAGCAACAGCAGAAAAAGAAGGGCCTCCGGTTGACAGGTAACCGGAGGAGCCCCTCCTCCGGTTCTGCCTCTTCATCTTCCAAAGACACCCCCTCCGTCCTGGAGCTCATTAAAAAAAAAAGGAGGAAAGAAGGTGAAAGGACTTATCTTTTCAGATTCCACTGGAGGGGGTGGGGAAGAAGAAGGTGAAGAGGCCTTACCTTTTCAGATTCCATCGGAGGGGGTGGGGGAGGTTTCAAGGTCATGCCTCCGGTCCCCCCTTATCAGCTATAAAAGGAATGGCAGGAAGCAACTCCAGCGGGGATCTTCGGATGAAGCACCTGGGGAGGCAACAGCATCAATGTCCGTGCAGAACAACAGCAGGGGCTGGAGAGCTTCTTTGAGGCCCAGCCCCACGCAGGGAGCAGCCCAAGCACAGCACATGTGTGAGGCCTGTAGTAAACAAGGAGGAAAGGACTAGATCTTCAAACATCCCTCAAGGAGCAAGACGAAGAATGCACAAGAAGGCCTGCGCAGGGAGCAAAGGTGCTGAAGACTATGTTTTCTTTGAAAGACATGAAGTTTGAAGCATGAATCCCAAGAAGGAAAGGTCGCTCAAGAGTTCTTCTGCCTGTGTATGCATAAAGGAAATCAGAAAAGAAAAGATATTGCATAGGAACCCCTGTCATCATTAGGACTGGAATTATGTATATCCTCCCATGTTGGGTATACTTTGAAGATCAAAAAACTATGTGAATAGCTCTATAATTGCATGAGATATCTTCTGGGAAACTGCAATTATAAACCTGCCCCTGCACAAGAGTAAATGAGCATGAAACCCAAGGAGGGATTAAAGCCTTTGGTCAATAATTTTTGGGAAGAGGAGAGTCTGCGCACCCATTCTCCCCCTTGGCCTCTTAACCGTGGCTTTAAAGGGTAATAAATGCTCTTAACTAATGGGATTGGAGAAGGGGAATAAATCCCACTGCCACCTTGACCTATTTTAAGAAGAGGTTAAATGCTCTTTAACTCTGGAATTAAAGGAGAGGGAAATGAATGCTCAGAGGGATCCCTCTTCCCTTCTTTCTTTCTAAAAGGCTTAGCCGATGGGCATTTGGGAGAAGGCAATAAATGCCCTTAACCAATATGTTTAAAGGGAATAAATACCCTGGCACCCTTGCATTCTGGAAGAAAAAAAAACCATGCGCATCTCACCTCCTTGGCTGATGGAATTTGCTAACCAATGGAGAAAAAGGAAACCCTGTGCATTCTGCCCTTGTGCAATTCTATCAGAAAGAAAAAACTGTTTATTCTCAGAAAGCATGTGAAGTATGCAAAATATGATAAATCATGTGAAGTTACGCGACAGCCCATGCCGCTGCACAGTATGTTCTGAGAATTTAAAATTACAGATATACCCCTACCATGGGATATCTCCTAAAAAATCAAACATACCTCTGCCACGGGATATTTTCTGAAAACTAAAATTGTAAGCTTACCCTCATCACAGAGCAGCAGTCAAGGGCTTGGAGAGCTTATGAAGAGGCCCAAGCAGCAGTTCTGCGAAGGGAACAAGGCTCCCAAGGCAACAGTCAAGGGAGCCACATTCTGCCAATGGAACAGCAGCATAGGAGGGCCATCCCGTAGATGCCTTGGTTGGGATATGGTCAACACAAAAAAAGGCCCCCCTTGGGGTGTTCCGATCACCTCCCTTGAGAATGGTGTGCTTAAGGGACTTGTCACCTTTTGCAAATGATCAATTAAATTCAAATGGGCTTACACATTTACACATTGAAATCAAATGGGCTCAAATGGATTTGCAAATGGAAATCGATTGGGCTTACAAACAAATGGAGATCAAATGGGTTTGCAAATGGAGATCAAATGGATAGAAGTTTTGCAAGTTTAAGGTTCTGAAAATGTCGCAAAAATGTTCTGAAAATATGTAAAAAACTACAGAAATGCAACACCACAGAAATGTAACAAGTTTCAACAGCACCAGAAATGCTGTGAAACAAGTTTTCAAATCAAATCAACACATTTCAACAATAGAAAAGTGCTCAACAATAGAAATTTCAACAACAGAAATGTGCAGAAATAAGCACATCACAAATGCCATGCTGTATGCTTTACAGAAATGCCAAAGAAAGCTCTGCAATGTTGAAGCTTTATTCTGCATATTGCAAATAGTCAACACAGTTTCAACAACATTACAGAAATACCCCAGTGGGTGGAAAATTGCAGAAATATCTCTGGTGGGCAGAAAATTGCATAAATACCCCCGGTGGGTAGAAAATCACATAAATACCCCCGATGGGTAAAAAATCACAGAAATACCCCCTGGTGGGTGAAAAATTGCAGAAATATCTCCGATGGCGGAAAATTACAGAATTATCCCCGATAGCGAGAAAATTACAGAAATATCCCCGATGACGGGAAAATTGCAGAAATACCCCCGATGACGGGAAAATTGCTGAAATACTCCCGGTAGCGGGGAAATCACAGAAATCTCCCCAATGAAGGAAAACTTATAGAAACACCCATGGTTGTGGGAAAATTGCAGAAATAGCTCTATTTGTGGGGTCTCAAAATTAC
This sequence comes from Amorphophallus konjac, assembly GCA_022559845.1. Taxonomy (NCBI): domain Eukaryota; kingdom Viridiplantae; phylum Streptophyta; class Magnoliopsida; order Alismatales; family Araceae; genus Amorphophallus; species Amorphophallus konjac. The sequence continues at coordinate 116,849 of JAHNEJ010001626.1, read as the reverse complement.
CAAAATACCCTTGTTCTGGTTTACGCCGTTTGCACGACTCGGTGGAGCGGGACCACGCCCCTTCTCTGAAGCGGTGCGCGCTCTCCTGAGTTCAGCTTATGGCTAACCATCCAAATCCATATATCTTTTCATGGAGCCCTGAGAAGTCCAGAAATTAAGACGAGGAAATACCCAAGAAGTCAAATGACGGGGTTATTTCTGAGAAGTCCAGAAATTAAGACGAAGAATACCCAAGAAGTCGAATCACGGGGTTATTCCCGATAAGTCCAGAAATTTAGACAATGAATACCCAAAAAGTCAAATGACAAGATTATTCCTGAGAAGTTAAGAAATCAAGACAAGGAATACCTAAGAAGCCCAATGACATGGCTATTCTCGAGAAGTCAAGAAACGAAGTCAAGGACGCCCAGGAAGTCAAACGACGGGGCGATCTCCAAGAAGTCAAGAAATGTCAAATATATTCCGAAATGTCAAAAGTAATTGGAATGCCCAAGAAGTCAGAAAGTGACAGGGCTATTTCCGAAAAAGGGTGGAAATACCCAGAAAGAGTTGGAAATTCTAATAGCATCCCAATGTTTGGGAAAGTTGTAGAAATACTCTGACGGAGGAAAATTACAAATATATCCCACCATAGGCAGAAATGTTCTTTATGGACACCAAGTCGACTTAAGGGTCCGATCGCAATCAAAAGAGTGATCATGACCATGAAGTAACTCCGATGGACCAACGGTGATCATCTTAGCGATCCAACGGTCCTCGTGATGGAATTTTAATTCAATGGCCCGATTAGGACGAAAGTAAATTCAAATATCCAAATACAGATTGAAGCAAATTCAAAGGCTCTGATTGCAACCGGATGAAGACCCGATTATACAATCGGGACCATACGTAAAGGTCTTGAAAGACTGATTGTAATTCAAATCACACGTGTTCAAGAAATGAAGTCTCCAAATTCCTTTGCAAGAGTGTGTACCCATAATGGGCGATCGTCAAGATCATTTGTCACAACATGTAGAGGCAAAAAGACATTATTCGACAATTAATCAAAGGTGTTCGGACTTGTACCGATGTAAATTAACACTGACTCCGGTCGGTGGGGAAAGGTCCTGTACACGAATCCTAAATCGTCTGATAAATCCCAAAAGGCGCGGAATTCACAAAATATGCCAAAATATATGCATATCCATCCAGCGAAATCGGATGTTCCAAAAAATTCCACGTGTAAACAAGCCTCTCCTCACAACAAGCGGTGCAAGAAGTAGAGGAACAAAGGCACAAAACACGAGGAAGGAGTCACTTTCTTCTCTCCACATGGCCAAGGCACAAAAAATAAAATAAAAAATAACAAAATTGCCCTATTTTTAGGGGTTGGCCCCTCTCTCGTCGAGGACCGGGTAGGTCTCTCGGGGATCCACCCTGGCCAGATAGGCTCTCGCAAGGCCTATTCGTGGCCGGTTTGTCCTGCATGTAGGTACCCCCAAGGACCTATCCGGTCCGGGTAGGTCCCAAAGGTCTCCCATTCCCAACACACGGAATTCACAGAGCAAACTCGGAGTTTTTGAAGACTGTGCCTTATGTTTTGTGCCTTTAAGACTCCGGGCAAAGGTATGTTGCAAAAATGCCCTTGTGATGGCAATTATGTCCCTGTGTCTTGTAATGTAATTTCCTTGTAATTTTATGGGAAAAATCATGTAATTTTCTGAATTAATAAAAATTACAAAAATATCCCTAAATTTACAAGAAAACCCTGCAATGTCCTATAATTGCAAAAATGTCCTATAATTTTCATAAATTGTAGATATGGTCTACACTTTTGCAAAAAAGTCCTATAAAGTCTACGAATTTTCAAAAAGCCACGTGTTTTACAGAAAGTCCTGTAAAGTCATGTAATTGTAGAAATATCTTGTATTTTTTATAGAAATGTCTTGGGTTTACAAAAACACCCCGAGTTTTCATAAATTGTGTGGATGTAATTCCCAAATGTATATGCTTTACATGTCCCTGACTCATGGAGATAAGTTTAAGGTGTTCATCCACCGGTCTGGTAGTGATCATCTTGACGATCCAACGGTTTGGTCGTGATGAAGCCCAAAACCAACTGTCCAATGACGATCCGACGGTCTGATGAAGATAAGTTCCAAATCAATCGGTCGGAGCTCAAAATCAATGCCTTTATTTCAAATAAACCCTAGTCAGTACTAAACTGCTAATAAACCTTAGCCACTACCAAACTGCAAACAAACCTTAGCCAGTGCCAAACTACATCTAAACTCTAGCCAGTATCAAACTGCGAATAAACCCTGGTTAGTACAAAACTAAAAGTAGATCCTCACTGATTATAAATTACAATCAAATCTCTGAACAATGTGAAACTGTGAAACAAACTTCCATCGGTACCCAATCCAGTTTAAATTACAAGCTTCCCTTGTTCTTACAGATGCCCCCCTAATTTAGACCAAATTACATCTACACCCTCACTATTGCATAATTACCCTTATCCCCTCAAAGGCTTTGATGTTGCAATTGCAAATATGCCCTCAATATCATGACAAATATTGTGGAGGTTGATGATTTCTTTGGTAGTTAAACAAATATGTTCGAACTTTACGCTGATGTAAATTAACACTGATTCCGATTAATTGGGAAAAGTTCAACACACGAACCCTCGTCGTCTGATAAGCATAACTTGCAGGATTAACAGTGCGCATGCCATTCCAATGACTAACAAATGTGCATAGTCGTGTATGGACACAAATTAATTAATTTTCTTTGACATTCAATTCATTTAATTTAATTTATCCTCTCAATTAATTATCACGTGTTAAATAGACTGGCACATCCATTGGGATCTTTCTTGCCTTTCTTTTTTCTGGCAAAGAAGATCCACACCTTTACTAAGGTTGTGATGCCCTTTTTCTTTTTACAAGAAGGGAAGAGGAGGGTGCTCGAGTTGTAAGCGACCAGCAGCAAACAACAAACAACAACAAAATGATGGCAGCAGTCACTTACGGCCCCCAGGTCCCAAGTCATCACCAATCACGTCAGGTTCGGATACCTGGCAACTCCATTAGTGTTCGGCGGCTTTCTAGTTGTCGTCGGCTCGCCCTGGGTGTGGTTTCAGTGGTTGGGGAGAAGTCGGTCATCTCAACACTTGTCAAGGACGTCAAGCCTTAGACTCCCACTGCTGGCCGAGTGTTCTCAATCAATCACATTAGCATCGACTCTGCCCCTGCTCAATGGAGCGATGCAACAACCGCAAGGGCAATAAGCTTGCAACGACCACCTCCCATGTTGGTAAGGCAGTCATTGTTGGAAACCTCTGCATCCTGCTCGATGGAGGCAACCCGATCCTACTACGGGACAAGCATGTCTTAACCATCCCCACCTCCAACTGCTTCGAGTTTCTCCGACAAACTCGAGAAGACAAGGTGGAACTAAATAATTTGGCGCACCAGTAGCAAACCGGGGGAAAATGCTTTAGCCTAAATCTAAAGCTTCCAAGCCCAAGCCAAGGAGCAACCCAATGGAGGAGCGTCAGCTCCACATGAAGCAAATCTGGGTCACCAAAGAAGAGGCCCATGCTATTAGGTGTTCTAGGGTAGGAAGGCCTATCCACATGGGGGACTTGCACCAAGCTCGAGGTTCGGCAGATCAATAACAAGCCTAGATCCAAGTGACTCCGAGGTCAAAGTTTCACACCCTTGAGGATAGAAGAGTAAAGGGGTTTACAAAAAACCCCAACACTCATCATCTTCAGGATTAACTCGAGTAGAGGATAATCACCCGATCGAGGTTCCTATGCCTCGAGTCTCAATCTTTGATAGACTAGGGCACTCGCCCGTCCCAGAGCACAGGCACCAAGGAAAAAGAGGATGGTACAAGTGATCAATGATACCGTTAAGGTATTCACTTGCTATCTCACCGGCAAACAACCAGAGGAAGTGCCAGATGACCTGAATGAACCGCTGCTGCTTCTGAAAAAGTTTCGCTCAGTTTCTCAGGCCGTGACACAGTTGAATTGTGCTACTGCTACCTTGTCAACTTAACCAGGGCAGGAGCATGCTGAAGGGGCACCGAAAGAAATTCATAGTGCCCACGAAAATGAGACCTAGAGAACAATGATGAACTGGGAGATAAAGGTTTCACGTTGGAAGAATTACAGTGTGAAAATCAAAAGTTGAAGAGTATTCTACAAGACTTATTGCGGGAGAGAGAACTGTCGCCGCAATCTGCAGTGATGCTGCTGGTGGAGGAACAACTCCTCAAAGCATGCCAGCCATTGTCCATGCTTTGGCTACATCAGTCAAAATACTAGCAATGGTGGAGTTTGAAGCACCGTAGGTAGAAACTAATGTCCGATCATCAAATACACCAATGCCAGAGACTCTGATAGTGCAAAGACAAATGATCGAGAGAATAGTTGAAGCCAAGTTTGCTCAACCTAGGGAAGGTGTCACTACTGAGGATTTGTATAGCGTGCCATACTCAATCCATCATCAATTCAAGAAACTCCCTCTAGATTGTCCTAAAGCTCCTAAATTACAAAAGTTTAATGGGTAGGGGTTTCCTCGTGAGCACATGGTCTATTACATCACAACCATGGGTGAATTAGCTTTGGAAGAATCTTATCTTCTTCGCTATTTTGCCACCTCTCTGACGGAAACCGCCTTCTAATGACATTCTTGCTTGAAGCTCAACTTGGTGGTTGATTGGGCGGATATGCAAAAGAAGTTCCTCGACCGTTTCCAAATGACTGAGCGTAAAGTGTCTCTTGCTGAGTTGTGCTCCCTTTGACAAAAGAAAGGGGAGAGCTCTAGACTTCATCAAACGCTTGAGGAACTTTAGCATGAGGTGCGACAATCCTCCGGCTCAGGAAGATGCCATCACCATATGCCGGAAAAGTTTAGCAGTAGAGGTCAACGCGAAGCTCCATGGCACGAACATCAAAGGCTTCGATCAACTGAATTTTGTCGTTGGTGAGATTGGGATGTTCTTTGCTAACAATCCTAATTGCACCCCTGCCAAGAGTAGAGCATCGAAAGACTGCAATGCTAGTGGAAAAGAAGTAAATGTAATTGACTTCTCCCCAACCAACGTAAACAATGGAGGAGAAAACTCAAGTGGTTCAGGCAAGACATCCGAAGGAAAAGCATCATTCAGCACATTGGTGGAGCGCATGAAGACACAATACTCCTTCAAAATGGAGCACACAAGGAAGTCGTTTGAGCTATGCATGAAGTAGAAGTTTATAACTCTGCCAGAACTGCGAAGGCTTGCGGATAAGGATAAGGCAAATGAACCCAATGATTGCGTATATTATCGCATATTGGGTCATGTCATTGAGGACTGTTATGTTTTCAAGAATGAAGTTGAGAGGATGATCTAAGATGGCCTAATCACAATGAAAGGCTGTCTAATTGATCCTCCGTAGCCTCATGTCTGGAATCGATCGAACCAATCGGTCAATATGGTCCACCATTTGATCAACATCATCTATATGGTGGCGGCATTCACATTCCCCGAGTCGAGGGAAGAAGAAGTTGGCACAAGTCAAGTTAAACCCACACTATGGTACCTGGGCTGACATCCCTCTCATCAAATGCTCCTTTCAAAAAGGAGAGAGAGTAAATTTTTGACACTTTTCAAAAGGGTCGGATAATGGTTCATGGTCCGTCCGCATATTATACATAAGTGGAGAAAAGACATCGTTGTTACTCTGAATATCATGCCAGGGTGTCCCATCTCATGGGGGAGTGTGAATATATTCAAGGCTGACATTTAGACCCTTATTCAAAGGGGGCAGATCGATGCCCAGGGAAATTGCTTGGTAAGGTGGCACATCAGGGAAGTTGCAGAAGAGACACTGAATCAAAGTCCTTTCGCCAAAAGTTTACGTAGGAAGTCTAGCAAACATCCCTGATGGTGCCATCTACTATGAGTTTGAATGGCTAAAGCCTCGAACGGGAAGCACAACTGGCCCAGAAAAGCAAGAGAACAACCATGGTGAGCAAAACCACAAGCCAATTCTTCATGAAGGCGATAGGTTGAGCGCTAACCAAGGCCCCAAACAAAATCCTTAGTCTAAGGGAGAAAGTCCTAAACAAAATCCCAAGTAAAGCCAGAAAGGTCAAACTAGGGAAGGCACCTGTGAGCATAATTTTAAGCAAAGCTAGCAAGGCAAGCACAAGGGTGAAAGCTCCAGCCAGAGCTAACGAGGCAGATCTAAGAACCCTAAGCAAAGCCAAAAAGGCAAGGCTAAGGTGGGAAGTCCCGAGGCTAATCCCCAATCTTGTTTTGAACAAATGAAGCCTCAAGCTGAAGAAAAGCCTAAGGCATTGCAAATGCCTCAAGGCTTCGGCCTTGGCATGGCCGAATATTAGGAGTTGCCCGAGATAATCGAGCAGGCAATCAATGCCACATTCCCGGTGCATTAAGAAGAAGCTGATTGGGTCAAGACTACCTCCAAGAAAATCTCCCGACCTAAGTCTTCCAAGACCCCAGCTCGGAATAGAAGACAACTCTAGGGGCACATATGCTCCAACCCCAAAGCCAATTGTCCCTTCTCTACAAGATGCGGCGAAAGCTAAGAAACAAGAGAGGAACAGAAAGAAAAACCTCAAAAGGAGGTTGAAGAAGCAGGCCGAGCAGGCAGCGGCCATTGAAGCTCCCAGGGAGTTGACCCCTTTGCAGAGACTGCAAAAACTCATTAACGAGTTAGAGGAGTATGTCCTCTCTCGCCCTACTAGAGTTGTCTCTTTAGACAAATACATTCCATGAGACGAAATGGAGTGGAAAACTTGATTAAGGAATTGGCTCCAGCAGATGGTCCAACGAATGAGGGAAGGTGAAAAGTTCCCCATCTCGGAAGAACTTTCCTTGTTATACAAGGCTGAGGAGATCACTGTTGAGAATTTGGAGAAAATGCTAGGAAAGCAAACATCAATGCTGCCCCAGAAGACGAGATTGCAGTGGGGAGGCCTAAGCGCAAAGCTGCCATGGCAACGTATCGAAGGCACACAACTGAGGAAAGGGGCCGAGGCCGTGGTAGAGGGCGGGTCGTGGATGCGGAAGAAATCTCAATCCCTTTGGTAACAAGCCCATTGACTTTGTAGACCCTGATAAAGTCATAATTTTCCGTGGAGAAGACTTGAGTCCTATCCCAGAAGTTGAAGTTTGGGGCAACGTACTTGAATTTGACCTCTTATATGGAAGAACCAGCAAATCTAGCAGCTCAAGACAAGCTTGCAGATCAAGCTGGTCCCTCCGACAAGGATGATGTTGCCCGGCTACCATCTACAGAGGACGAGTCTCTGGCCCCACTTTTCCAAGAAAACATCAAATGATCAAAATGGGGCAGACGAACACTCTAATGGCGAAGCCGAGCAATCCACTAAAAAGGAGAAGTTCAATGGTCTGCAAAAGATTTTGACACAGATAATCCTTTGGAGAAAGTTCGTGCCCGGGCTGATTACAAGATCATTTAACATATGAAGCGGTTCCCGGAAACCATCACTGTATGGGAGGCTATCACTTGGAGCAAGGAGTTGAGGGAGGCTCTTCTCAAAATACTTCAGGAGCCTGAAGTCTATGAGGCTAACGCCACTAAACTACAGACTAAGGCTTATGAAGCGTTTGCAGCGAGCGTTACGTTCTCGAAGGAGGATATGCTTCTGTCCTTTCCGTGCCACAATCGCTCTTTATTATTTATGCAAGGGAAAATCAACGGCCATGAAATAAATTGGATTATGGTGGATGTCGGTGCGACTGTCAAGATAATGCTCCTGAAGACTTTCAAGTCTTTATACTTGATGCCTTACCTATAAAAGGTCAATGTCGTCAAGATTTCAGGGTTCAATCAACACACAGAAGATGCACTTGTACGGGTCGATGTGGAGCTGGTCCTTGGCGATTTCACAACAAAGGTGACATTTTATATCTTCAACGCCAACACATCATATAAAGTACTGCTAGGAAGACCCTGACTACATAAAAATTGGGTCGTTCCTTCAACTCTTCATCAGTGCATTAAGTATGTCAGAGATGGAGAGCAACATACTATCTTTGCAGATCAAGCTTCATTCAGCTCGAATGAATGCAATTTGGCGGATACTTTGTTGTACTTCGTAGAGCCCACCATGTCATCACCCGACAAAGCAAAAGACAAGGGCAAACAAAAACTGGTTCTAGAAACAAAAGAAGAAGAAGAAGAGCTCTTCAAAGTAAATGAAGAAAAGGCAAACCTGCATAGATTAAGCCTTGAAGTCAACTCTAAATCAACCCGTCCTGAAAGATGGAATATCAACTTCGAGGCTAATCTTATCAGCCGAGCCATTGGCAAAAGCATCTCTCTACCACCGGAATGCATGCAACTTCCGTTTGAAAGGGAGGAGCATAAGGTAGAACAATTGAAGACTTTCATAGTCTCCTTTCAAAGGTGTTGAGGAAACAAAAGAAAGGCCAACAAGGACAAGCCCATCGTCTTCTACAAGGGAGACCTGGTCCCACAAGGCCCGCCAGAGGATGATTTTGACTGGGTTATCTTGGCTGATAATGCTCCAGAGTCAGTTTAGGAAATGGACAACATGCCACGATCATCATCATCATCAGAGCCTTATCCCAACTATTTGGGATCGATTACATGAATCATGTTCTGCCAAAGATTTCTATCAAGTGCTATATTCAGATTTAAACCCAAGAAACTAATGTCCTTCCTAATAACATCGCACCATCTCATTTTAGACCTTCCCCGAGCTCTTTTACTAGCATCCACTAAGAGTCGGTCACATTTTGTAACCGACACTGAGTTAGGGCGACGAAGCACATGTCCAAATCACCTGAGTCTATTTTATCTCATTTTACTATCAATTGGGGCTATCCTCAAGTCCTTACGGATGCACTCATTCTTAATCCTGTCTTTCTTAGTCTTGCCACGCATCCATCTCAGCATCCTCATCTCTGCTATACACATTTTGTGAATGTGTTCCTTTCCTACTGCCCAATACCCAGTACCATATAACAAACCGGGTCTCACAGCCGCTCTATAAAACCTCCCTTTGAGTTTCACAGGTATACGACGATCACATAGGACTCTTGATGCGCTTCTCCATTTTAACTAGCTTGTCTCCTATGTGCAATATCGTCATAAATCTCTCCATTCTCCTGTATGATAGACCATAAGTACGGAAATGTGCAAAAAGCAACAAATACCCCAAATACAAGGTCCAACCCAGTGTAAATACTTCCGCCAGTTATGGTACCCTTCGTAGGTCTGGGGGCAACCTACCTTTTCCAATGATGACGCAAGGGGACTTGGGTACGATCAAGAAGTGGGTTTTCAAGTTTATTGTGCAGTTAGCACAGTAAGATTGATGCCTCTAACAAATGGCCAAGCAAATGCAGAGGCAAAATTTGACAGTTCTGAGGAGAAAGAGGAAGAAATTGTAATGCTGCCCTTTTCGTCCTAGAGGACTGGAGGAAACTCAGCCCAACAGTCTGCCTGTCAGGAGATTGAAGCTCTACCACCAGAATGCATGCAACTTCTGTTTGAAAGGGAGGAGCACAAGGTGGAACAATTAAACACTTTCATAGTCTCCTACCAAAGGAGGAGAAGAAACAAAAAGAAGGCCAATAAGGACAAGCCCATCATCTTCTACAAAGGAGATCCGGTTCTACAAGGCCCGCCAGAAGATGATTTCCGTTGGACCACCCTAGCTGATAATGCTCCAGAGTTCGTCCAAGAAATGGACGGCATGCCACAATACATCAAGGAAATGTGTGCAAATTAGCAAATACCCCAAATACAAGATCTAGCCCAGCACGAATACTTACGCCAGTTGTGGTACCGTTCGCAGGTGTGGGGGCGACCTCGTCATGGTTAAAGAAAAAGTTTTGGCAGGAAGGTCCAGTGACAAGCTTCAACCTAATTGGCATGGACCTTACATCGTTCAAAGGGCCTACGAGGGAGACACATACACTATCATCGACTATAAAGGAAATAATCCTTTCCCTTCGCTCAATGGCAAGCACATGAAATTTTATCATGCACCGGAGCATGAATTTGTGCAATAGTCATCTCGAGAAATGTCTTTTCCCAATGAAGATTGATTGAAAAAAGAGAAATGAGGCTTAAAATAGAGATGTCCCGGCAGACTTAGCCATTCCCATTAGGGGGATGTCTAAGGGTAAAAAGACTTAAACTCTAGCTGAGGTGAAAACCCAAAAAGGCACCTTGGACAAAAATGAGTAGTCTCTCGGTGTGAAAACCTGGAAAGGCGCATCGAAAAAATCTATAGGGGGTCAGCTTCGGCGAAAACCCAAGAGGGCGCTGGTGTTGGTAAGGTGAAAAAAAAAGAGGGGGAGAGGAGATGATGTGAATTCTCACTGAATTCTTGTGTCCCACCACGACAAATACATCATCTAAGTCTTCAAACAAACATTTGGCTCTCAAATCACAAAGGTCAGCCACAAAAAATCTCAAAACATTTGACTCTCAAACCATCAAGGTCAGCCAACCAAATTCCCCAATCCCTGACTTCCCAAACCATCAAGGTCAGCCACAATAGGATTCCAAATACTTGGTTCCTCAAACCACAAAGGTCAACCACAAAAAACCTCAAAACATTTGGCTATCAAACCATCAAGGTCAGCCAACCAAAATCCGAAATCCCTGGCTTCCTAAACCATGTAGGTCAGCCACAATATGATTCCAAATACTTGGCTTCTCAAACCAGCAAGGTTAGCCAACTAAAATCCCAAATCCATGGCTTCATAAACCATCAAGGTCAGCCACAAAAAAAGTCCAAGTCCTTGGCTTCATAAACCACAAAGGTCGGCCAATCTTAAATTTCAATTCTTTGGCTTCCCAAACCATAAAGGTCAGCCAACCTTAAACCTCAAGTTTTTGGCTACTCAAAACCACATAGGTCGGCCAATCTTAAATTTCAAACCTTTGGCTTCTCAATCTGTCAAGGCCAGTCTTGCCAAATCTCAAATCTTTGGCTTCCCAAACTATCAGGGTCAGCCTATCTAAATCCCAAATTTTTGACTACTCAAACCATCGAGGTTAGCCAACCTCAGAAATTTGAACCATCGGCTTCTTAAACCACAAAGGCCAGCCAACCTCAAATTTCAAATCTTCAGCTTCCCAAATCAAAAAAGTCTGCCAACGAAATCCAAAACTTGCGACTACAAACCACAAAATTCAGTCCACCCCCACAAGCAAATCCATATCCTGACTCCAAAACCCCAAAGGCTGGTCAGACCTTCGCATGAAAATGTTAATTCGCAAACCTGCACTACAAAACCTATTTACCCAATGTCGAAAGAAATCTTCCTCCCTTTGTCCCACCACCCACTGGTCAAGTTTCTTTTGTTTCAAAAAAAAAAGAAAAAAAGTGGGACTTCAAATAGAGGTGCCCGAGTAGACTCTGTTATTCTCATCAAGGGATGGCTGCTGGTAAAAAGGCCTTGAATCCGGTTGAGGGGAAAACTCGAAAGGACGCTTCAAGCAAAATTGGGTAACCCCTCAGCGTGAAAACTTGAAAGGGCTATGGAAAAACCTACAGGGGGTCAGCTTCGGTAAAAACCCCAACGTCCGGAGGAGCTGGAAATGTGAAAAAAAAAAGAGGAAGAAAAGAGAGAGAGATGAAGGCGACAACGAGTTGGCCAAGTCTATCATTTCTTTCTTTCATTCATCAGTAAAAATGGAGCTCGAGACAAGCCCTCGGGGTAACTGCTGGACCGATAAATGCTGAACAAAAAAAGGGGGGTTGTCAACGAGATGCAAAGAATGCTATCAACTAGATGCAAAGAATGTTGCACAAAAAAGGGGCAGACGCTAGACAAACCCAGCAAAGTCTTAGCTATATGCAAAGTAAACAACTTTAGCATAGTCGGGGTTCGCTCCTCCTCAACTCAGCAATATGAGCCCGCCTCAAAAGAATGTGGTCCTGAAGCACGACAATGTCATGAGAAAGGGCTACTGCCTCAGCCTGTGCCTGGCGCCCCTCCTCCTCATCTCCCTGAGAAGCAGTAACCCTGCCTTGAGCTTTACCCATCAAAGCCTGCATGTCGTGTCTCAGCTCCACTGCCTTGGTCAGTTTTTCAGTACATGCCTGCACTGAAGCCTTTCCACAGCTGTGGGCGGCTTCAGCTTGGATGCTTTTCTGTCACGGTTGCCTCCAACCTAGAGATTTTCTCCTCTTCTTGCTGAATCACCACCAACGTCTTCATCTTCCATTCCTGGACAACTTGAAGATGTGCACATGTGTTCCAAAGAGCTACCAGGACAGACATCCAAGGCTCTTTGGGGAATCCCACTCCGTGATAACCTCTGGTGTAACTCTCAAGGCTACTCCTCAGAGCCTCGATTGAGGGGAGAGGATCCCGATGAAGTAATGGCTGAAGATTCTGGATTAACATGGCAGCCATATCAGCATTTGCAAGTGGCTCTGTCGGCTGTGGAATATCAGGCCATTCAACACCCAGGGCAGGAAAGTCTTGAGGTTCCTCCAGAGTCTCGCTAGCTAAAGCTGCAAACAAAAAAATATAAAACAAAGATGATTATGCTTCTAAGAAAGAGAGGGCTGAAAGAAAAATGCAGAATTTCTGCCTAGAGCCCGTAAATCTGTACCTAGAATGGGACTTGGCTTGGGTCCAACCTCAGAGGAAACCCTTTCCTCTAGCTCAGAAGAAGAGGCAACAGCAATAGCTGGCTCTGAAGATGAAAGTGGAGGATCTTCTGTTGGCTGAACATCCATTGCGACGCTCTCTACGAATAGAAAGAGTGTCTGCACTCTGCAGCTCAAGAAAGCACATTTATCAAAAAAAAGAATGATGAAAAAAATGAAATGGGAAATACCTGACTCCATGGCATTCCCCTCTTCAGAAGCAGCAAGAGGGGTCGACTCTACAGGAGTGGGTGTCTCAGAAAGAGCCGCTCCCTTCTCACAGGAGCTTGGGACTGTATAGTCTCGGAAGCCTCCGAGGCCAGTTTTGTTGGTACCACGGATAGAGAAACTAAAAGAAAGAACAACAAACGAAGGACGAAGAAGAAGGTTGAGATCATAATCAGCCAAAAGTGCAGTGCACAAAGCAAGAAGAAAAGGAAAAGATGTCCACCTGGTGGATTACCCTCAACGGGAGGGGTCACAGTTGGAAGTGCTTCTGAAAACAAGGGCTCAAAAGTCACATCAACATCAGCATTATTGCTTTGGCCTTCCAAAGAGGTCTGTGAAACTGAGTCCTTATTAAGGATTTCACTGTTTGTACGGCCTTGCTCTGTCCCAGTCTATTCGCCAGCTATATCAAAGCAAATTGATCTAGTAAGTGCCGACAGTTCAGAATAAAAAAATGATGAACAGGCAGGCTCAAGAGTCAAGACAAACTATTTACCGGGAGAATCGTTTGCCTCAAGACTCCATCAAGCTGACAATGCAAGCCAAAATCCCTGGTGTAAAGGGCGGCATGGTGTTATTTGAGGCCTCCACCTCCAAGGGGCCTTTCTCAGCTTTGTCATTGCTGCCAGGTGTGCCATTTATTCCAACTCTCGGGTCGTCATGATAGTCAGGAAGCCGTGTGTACGGGCCTAATTTAATATGCTTGAAAAGCATATTCATGGAGGCTGATAGATTGTGAGCTACACAACTCACAGCGCATAAAATAAGCAAAATAATGGAGGAGCGAAATAAAGGAATAGAAGGCGAAGAGGTCAATTGCCCATTCACCTGAAATTGTTCTTACTTCTCCACTCTCAAGTGAACTTTCAGAAGTTGAGGAGCTCTCCTTATCAGAAGAAGAACTAGAGCTCTCCTTATCAGAGGAACTGAAGCTTCCCTTATCAAGGGATGAACTGGAGCTCTCCTTGCCAGGATAGGAATTGAGTATACCTTCTGCTTGCTCTCCTGTGAAAAATAAATAAATAGAACAACAACAATTGTCAGAAGGGGAATCCTCAGGTCCCTATATGTCACAAAAGAAAGAGGAGGGGAGGCACATATATTTTACCTAGTAGCTGGCTCATGGAAGTTCCCTCTCTTTCAAGTAAAGGGGAAGCATGAGTAATCGGTATATATTCATCAGTTGAAAGACCTAGCTCGTCAATATCTATATAAATTTGGGGGTCACTCTCATTGACACCCACCCAACTCTGGTTTTGAAGGAGCACCGCCGGGAGTGGGGAAAAAGTCATTTCTGACCCGGCTTCTGGAGGACCTGAAATAAAGCAAAAGGAGAACCGGGTCACCAACAAGGGACTGGAGACAAACTTCTAAGCAAAGAAAAGCAAATCACTCACTTGAGGCCCTGTTTTCAGCAAGGGTTGCCTCAATTTGAGGGCGAGATACTGGTCGGTCGTTCTCCTCATCTTCAACCCGCTACCTTTTAGAAGAGGCTGAAGGCTTACTGGGTGCCGCATCCGGAGAATTCTCCATGGGAGTAACTATGTCACCCCGAGTGTCAGGGACATCCGCTGAAAAAGAAAGGAGAAGAAAACAAAACAGCATTAAAAAATATAACACAAGGAAGAAAAGTAGACATTGATAGAGGAATATCAAAAGAAATTCCTCACCTGTAGGGCCCTGAGGTTTTAGTGGTCTCAAGATGATTTTTTCGGACTTCAACCCAATAGCTTGGGCAGCCTTTTTCACAACTTCCAAAATATCCGTCGATGTGCTAGCTTGTTCCACGTGGGAGATATATTCCACTGGGCCAGCTAAACCAATCGCATTTATAATGTGTGCCCTCCATCCTCCAACAACATCATTGGCAAAAGCCCCCTCAGGTAGTAAGCTTGTCAGCTTCTTTTTAAAGCTACAGTCCGCACGAAAATGCTCCCACCACGAATGTCTTTGAGGAGCTAGGAGTATTGCCTTGGCGAGGAGTAGCTGAAGCCTTGGCTACTGCGCCCTTTAAGGGTTTGATTGCCCTGGTGTATGGGTTCCGGTCAGATGGAATGGACCGGCCCTCTCGCTTCCAACTATTAGTAATTTCCGTTATAGTAGTGGTAGCCCTAGAAAAATGGGTGTTAACAAAATCAGGATCAAGAAACAAGGGTGGTAGCTTGCGCCTCTGCAAATGCTGCTCTTCAGCTCCCCTCAATGCATTTGCGGACTGTCGGAAGACATTGCTGTTATTAAACCACCATCTGGCATAATAAATGTCAAAACAACCTTTGTGGTTTGGTGCGGGAAGGTGGTAAATGCCATCATCTCCCCGACACAGGAAGTCCCACCATGCAGCTGAAACTTGATGCACATCCTTGCTTTTGTATTGTCTTGTAGTTAATGGGAATTCAGAGTTAGGAGGAATGCACTGGTCATATCAAAAGTTTCGTGCAAATCGTTGTGGGTAATATGGCTTGAGAATAGCAATGCTCAGCCGGTGCAACACCAAAACACTAGGGCGGGTGCAATATACCCACTCAATAAAAGCAAAGGGTGAAGGCTCTGAATTAGGCAATAGCTTGCAAACAACTTGATCTTGGTCATTCTCCAAAAAAGGGCGGAAAAGGTTGGAACAATGAGCAAAATGCAGCCCATCTCAGCCTTTGGTCGGGAGGAAAGATAAAGCCCGGTGAGCCCCAACTAGCTGCTTGAAAATGTCTCGATCCGGTTGGCCACTGAAAGCGAATATAAGGGGAGCTGCTGGTTGCTAACTTCTGACCTCTGTGAGAACCTTGGAAAGCACAATCCGGCCTAGGCACTTAAATAATGAGTGGGCATCAAAATACTTTTGTTTCGGTGAGAAGAGTGAGTCGTCAAAGCCCCAAAAGAATGATATATATTGGCCAACGCTATAGGAGCAAGGGCCACTCTCTATCCACAAGCCAACAAACATGTCGGGTAAATAACCTCTTCCCAAATAACACCTTCCTCGCCATGAGGAATGACGAATGTAGCTAGCCAATAAGCAAGGTAGGCTGCTAAACGTGCAATGGCCAGAAGGTCGTGCAAGTTCCACCGCTACGATGGAGCATTCAAAAGGTGCGCATACCAGCGAAATTTTACCTCTATCTCAGTGTACTACTCTAGGGGATTATCTGGCTGAGCAAAGTTTTCATAGAAGTAGAAAGGACCGTCATAAAAATGCCGAACCAAAGTTCCTAAAGTCACTCGTGCTGCATGTGAAGACTTCTTTTTGTCCGCTTGGGTCAAATCTCTCTAGGTCTTCATCAGAAATCTGTAGCAATAAGGAATGCAGTATTTTTAGTCACCATATGAGTGGCTGCGGTGCAGATCATCAAGAGATATCTTGTCATAGGCACGGCCACAGATGTTCAAACTAGAAATTTTGTGAAAAGCCCGCAAGTCTAGAGCTGTCTCACCCTCTGCAGTAACAAATGTGTTCTAGCGGCGGTTAAACCTTTCCGCCAAAGCCTGCAAGAGTCCAGTGTGACAGGGGTATCGATATAAAGCTGTTGTCACCACGTGACAAATCCCTGGCCTCACCAGTGCTGCCCTGTAGAAATGGAGGATGCCGATAAGCCATTTAATAGCGCCCAGGTGGAAACTATGGGAAGGAATCACAGACTATTTCCCATACCAGCTTGGGGCTTTGAGCACCAAATTACGATCAAGCAAACACTGATGGTCATTACCCTTCTCCTGCAAACTGTGTCCTTAGAGGGGGTCAGGATCATCCAATCAATCGCAAGCTCTTCGGTCTTGTGATGGTAGTATAACTCTCAAGCGGCTGGTGACAAAGATATCACTCGAATCTTAAACTTCTCATAATCAGTGAAAAAGCCCAAAGTCTTCTTATCAGGAAATTGTGTCTGCCGTACAAAGTCTTTGGGAAAGGTCGGATATGATAAAGTGCAAGTGTCCAGCATGTTGTCCCGTCCTAGCAAGATGGCCCTTTCGAGACGACGTCGCTCAGCCAGTAAAGTGGATCATCAGCTTCCATGCCAAGGGGAATATAGCTCTAGATGAACAGAAATAAATAACGATCTAGTGGAAAATGTCGAGGATATCCCCTTGAGTGGTCGTATGTGTAGATATCGTCTTCCTTCAAAATCCACGACATATCAACATCACACTCTCCTGGGTCCACCTCATCAGTCGGTCCCTTAACAACCCAGGTCAGACCACGATCTTGGAAGTCAAAATTCTCCAAAGTGATTGTGGGCAGAGCAAATTGTGGCATGGGCTTCTCGGTTTGAATGACATAATGTTCCCTCTCTGAGCCTTTGGCCATCAAGTCCCATACACGGCGGTCTCCACCAAATCGGGCCATGTCAAAGTTCGTTGCGAAAAGCACAAAAGCAAAAGCATTTTGACAAAAAAGGTCAACAAATAAGTCAAGTTGAAGCAAAAGCTCTTTTCATTTCACCATGACCTGGGAGCCCAAGAGAAATTACAAAGCGCACGGGTCGCCCGCTGTTGCCACCCGCTTTGACCCGCTTTGACGGACATTATGTGGGGGGCATTTGTTAGACCCATTATTTTTTTTAAATTAATTGAGATAAATAAAAAATAAATTAGTTTAATGATGGCTAAGAAATGACGCGGAGCCAATCTCGTCATGTCAAAGATTTACAAGTCTTGGGTACCTCCGCCGTATATACGGCATAAAAAAAATACCCTCGCAGCAAGTGAACACTCAAGGAACTTTTCCACAACTTATGAGGTGTTCAAGCTCGATCGGAAAATAATCTTTGAAGAGCAAAGCCTCCCCTCGCAACAAGCGGCACAAGAAACAAAGGAACAAAGGCACAAAACACGAGAAAGGCGTCGCTTTCTTCTCTCAACGTGGCCAAGGCACAAAAAGCCCAGAAAAAAACATAAAAAATGGCCCTATTTATAGGGGCCGGCCCCTCTCTCCCCTCTCCCGATCGGTCTCCCGTGGAGCCTATCCAGGTTGGTCATCCCAAGGAGCTGTTCGGTCTAGATAGATCCCAAATGCCTATAAATACCCTTGTGGGCCCCCATTCCCAACACACACAACTCACGGAGCAAACTCGGAGTTTTTGAAGACTTGTGCCTTGAAGACTCTGGGCAAGGGTATGCTGCAAAAATGCCCTTGTGATTGCAATTATGTCCCTATGTGTCTTGTAATGTAGTGTCCTTGTAATTTTTGAATTAATTAGAAATTTCAAAAATACATGTAAATTTACAAGAAAATCCCTACAATGTCTTGTAATTACAGAATTGTCATGTATATTTTAGAAATTGTAGATATGTCCTGCACTTTTTGAGAAAAGTTCTATAAAGTCTACAAATTGTTGAAAAGCCATGTAGTTTATAGAAAAGTCCTGTAATTGTAGAAATATCTTGTATTTCTTTTATAGAAATGTCCAAGGTTTACAAAAATATCTTCATTTTTTGTAAATTGTGTAAATGTCCTTCCCGAATGTGTATGTTTTACACGTCCCTGACTCATGGAGATAAGTTTAATGTGTTCATCTACCAGTCTTACAGTGATCATCTCGGCGATCCAACGGCTCAGTCATGATGAAGCCCAAAACCAACTGTCCAACAACGACCCGGCAGTCTGATGAAGATGAGTTCCAGATCAATTGACCAGAGCTCAAAATCAATGCCTTTATTTCAAATAAACCCTAGTCAGTACTAAACTACTAATAAACCCTAGCTAGTAGCAAACTACAAACAAACCTTAGCCAGTGCCAAACTGCGTCTAAACCCTACCCGATATGAAACTGCAAATAAGCCATAGTCAGTACAAAACTGCAAATAGACCCTCGTTGATAACAAATTGCAATCAAATCCCTGAACAGTATCAAACTGTGAAACAAACTTCCATTAGTACCCAATCCAGTTTAAATTAGAAGCTTGCCTCTGTCCTTACAGATGCACCCTGATTTAGACCAAACTACATCTACACCCTTACTATTGCGTAAATACCCTCATCCCCTCAAAGGCTTTGTTGTTGCAATTGCAAATATGCCCTTAGTATCACCACGGATATTGTGGAGGTTGATGATTTCTTTGGCAGTTAAATAAAGGTCTTCGGACTTTACGCCGATGTAAATTAACACTAATTTCGATTAGTGGGGAAAAGTCTAGCACACGAACCCTAATCATCTGATAAACCTATTGTTGGCAGCAAATTTTGCTTTGCAAAAATACCTCCGCTTTTATTTAGTTGAAGCAGAAATGGGCTAACTTGGAGATGGAAGACCCGTACGGGGTCGGAGGAACCCGTCCGGGGTCGGAGGGACCCGTACGGGGTCGCCCTCACCCGGACGGGTCCGCCCGGAGGTGGGCAAACCCTCACGGGGCCGCCCTTGGGGGGGCGGACCCGTCCGGGGTCGCCCGACCCCGGGAGGGACCCACCCGGGGTCCGCGACCCCGGGCAGGTCCTGCCCGGGGGGTCGCGACCCCGGGCAGGTCCCCCCCGGGGGCCGCGACCCCAGGGAGGTTCCCCCCGGGAGCGCGCGACCCCGGGGAGGTCCCCCCGGGGGTCCGCGGGGGGGTCGCGACCCCGGGCGGGTTCCCCCCGGGCGTCCGCGACCCCGGGACTGTCCAGGACCGTCCCGGGGACTCTCCACCCCGGGGAGGTTCCTCTCCCGCGCACGCAAATCAAAATATGACCTCCCCGGGGTCATTTTCATCCCGTTGGACCCGTACGGGGTCGAACACTCCCGGGGAGGTTCCCCACTTCTATAAATAGACCCCTGGAGGTCCAGAAGGGGGGAGGGAAGCTCTACTACACTCAACAACCTACGGAAGACACTCGGAGCGTTTTGTTCGTTTGTTCGTTTGTCTTGGCCCGCGAGGGGTAAGTCCCCGGGTTTTGTGTAGGTGCCCCTATGAGGGTATATTTGTAATTTTGCCCCTCAGTGGGCCGTGTTGTTGTTTCTGACAACACACAAAAAGAGGAGAAGAAGAGAAGACACAAGTGACAACCTACGGAAGACACTTGAAGCATTTGTTCGTTTGTCTTGGCCCGTGTGGGGTAAGTCCCCGGGTCTTGTATTTATGCCCCTACGGGGTATATTTACGTTTATGCCCCTCAGCGGGCTTTGTTTGTAAATTATGCCCCTCAGCGGGCCATGTTTGTAAGTCTTTACGTCTCGGGACGACTAAGTCTTGTATTTCTGCCCCCTATAATGGCGAAATTACAAAAATATCCTTCCCGGGATTGTAAAAGACCGAAGTCCTGTAATTTGCAGTTATACCCTGCAATCTTTTGTAATTGGGACTACGTCCCTATCTCCCGCTCCAAGGCGGACGTTTGTACAGTCGACAACTCGCCGACAACCCTTGTACTCATATGGAATTATAAAAGCATTCAGCATGTTTTATATGTAACCTCGGGTGGGAAAATTATAAGAAAACCCCCCGACTTTGGAAAATTGTGTATATACCCCTCCTTCGGCCGAATTGACAAATGTGTGCCTTCCATGAAGCCCCTTGTCATTCCTTCAGTCCGGAAGTGTTGTCAGCTCAGTCCAGCACTCGGGTATTATACCAAACCTAGGTCTAGGGTCTGGTAAAATTACCAAAATACCCCTGTAACCTAAACATGGCCTCAGAGCCCTTGAAACCCTCCAGAAAGAGCCTCAGCGCCTTGGGGAGTTAGAGATCCAGTTTCACTTCCATTCCAGCCCAGAAAATTTCATAAATGTCCCTGGCCTGAAAATTACCAAAATACCCCCGGGGTCTAGAAAACTTCCCTTGCTTTAAAAATGCCTATGGCTTCCGCATATTTGCGCCTCTATGCCTAAATCTTAGGGTTTTGCTCAGACCTAGCCCTAATCTAGTTGTTTCTATGTGTTGGTGGTAAAATGAGTGGTCATGGAGAGTCTCTCGAGTGAGCTTGCCCTCCACATCAGAACCTCTGTAGAAGTCTTTTGGGACCTCTTTGACAGTTAAACAAAGGTGTTCGGACGTTAGGCCGATGTAAATCAACACTGACTCCGGTCAGTGGGGAAAGGTCCAGCACTCGAACCCAAATCGTCTGATACTATGCGCACCCACGGAACCCTCTCTACGCAGAAGAGTGTTTCTTTTCAAAAAGAACGAAAATCTACCTTTTATCTACGATAAGAGTATTTCTTAGATTTTTTCCGTGTCCAACAGACTGGCACGCCCGGTGGGACTTTTCCCGCCTTTCTTCTTTCTGTCGAAGAAAGTCTCTAAAACCTTCTTCAAGGTTCTGATTGCCCCTCTTCCTCTTACAGGACGGGAAGAGGAGGGCGCACATCTCTCTGTTTAATTGAGAGCTCTTTGTGCATCTGCACACCACTCCTTTCGTGCTACGCACCACCACCACCACCAACACCAGCAGCAGCGATGGCAGCCGTTACCTACGACCCCGAGATCGTTGCCAACCATGCCAGGCTCGGATTCCTGGCGACCCCGCTGGTCTTCGGCGACTTCCCACCTGTCGTTGGCTCGCCCTTCTTCTTGGGCGTGGTACCGGTGGCTGAAGCCAGTTCAGCCACGCTTCAAACAGCTGTCGGGGGCATCAAGCCTTCGGCTCCAGCAACTGGCCGGGTTAGTCCGGTCAAGAAGACAACTGTCGGAGGTGTCAAGCCTTCGATTTCAACAACTGGCCGGGTCAGTCCGGTCGACAAAACAACCGTCGGGGGCGTCAGGCCCTCGGCCCCTTCAACTAGCCGGGTCCGCCCGGTCAAGAAGACAACTATCACTGAGGGTGTTAGGCCTTCGGTTTCAACAACTGGCCGGGTCAGTCCGGTCGACAAAACAACCGTCGGGGGCGTCAGGCCCTCGGCCCCTTCAACTGGCCGGGTCAGTCCGGTCGACAAAATAACCGTCGGGGGCGTCAGGCCCTCGGCCCCTTCAACTGGCCGGGTCCGCCCGGTCAAGAAGACAATTGTCGGAGGTGTCAAGCCTTCGGTTTCAACAACTGGCCGGGTCAGTCCGGTCGACAAAACAACCGTCGGGGGCGTCAGGCCCTCGGCCCCTTCAACTGGCCGGGTCCGCCCGGTCAAGAAGACAACTGTCGGAGGTGTCAAGCCTTCGGTTTCAACAACTGGCCGGTTCAGTCCGGTCGACAAAACAACCGTCGGGAGCGTCAGGCCCTCGGCCCCTTCAACTGGCCGGGTCCGCCCGGTCAAGAAGACAACTGTCAGAGGCGTCAGGCCTTCGACTCCAGCAACCAGCCGGGTTCGCCCGGTCGACAAGCCAGCCGTCGGGGGTGCCAGGCCCTCGGCTTCAACAATTGGTCGAGTCTGTTCGGCCAACAAGCTAGCTTCTGGGGGTGTCAGACCCTCTACTGCAGCAACCGGCCGGGTCCATCCGGTCAATTATCCAACTGTTAAGGGTATCAAGCCCTTCATCCCAACAACCAGCCGAGTTCCCTTGGCTGCCATGTCAACGACCGAAGGTGTCAGGCCTTCTGCCCTAGCTGTTGGCCGAGTCTTCTCGGTCAATCAAATCACTACTGACGTTGCTCCTGCTCAACGGGGGCAACGCCGTCGCCGCAACGGCGCCAAACCCACTGCGGTCACCCTCAGAGGTGCGGCCCCTGCTCAACGGGGGCAACGCCGCCGTCAGGATGACGCCAGGCCTATGGCGGGTGTCACCACCGCCGCCCCTGCCCAATGGGGGCAACGGCGTAGCCGCAAGGGTGCAAGGCCCGAGGCTGCTGTCTCGCGCTCCGGCAAGACTGTAATTGTCGGAGATATTCGCATCCGGCTCGATGGAGGCGAGCCGATCCTGCCACGGGATCGTCATGTCCCTACTATTTCTACCTCTAACCGCTTCGAGCCCCTCCGCCAAGTCAGGGAGGACGGAGCGAAGAAGAAGAAGGTTGCCGTACCGGCGGCAACTCAGGGCCTTCTGCAATGGCCCAAGCCACGAGCTCCCCGTCCAAGGACAGGGGGCAATCCAACTGAGAAGCATCAGCTCCATTTGAAGAAGATCTGGGTCACCAAAGAGGAGGCCCGGATCATAAGGCGCGCGAGGGCGGAGGAGCCCTTCCGCATGTCAGCGCTTCAGCGGATGCGGAGTCCGCCAAGCACTGAGGCCTCGACGTCTACGAGATTTACATCTCAACCCCTACGGGGACAAAAACGCCGAGGAGCCGGCAAGAAAGTGCGACCAACCTCCCCGTGGGCTAGTTCTACACACACGGAGGAGGATCGCTCACCTCAAGCAGCCACATCCCGAGTGTCTGTCTTCGACAGACTTGGGAGGCCGCCCAAGCCGGAGCGACAACCGCCCAAGAAAAAGCGGGTGGTCCAGGTGACCGATGACACTGTCAAAGTGTTCACCTGTTACGCCACCTCCGGCGACAAACAGCCCGAGAACACCTCGGGAGAGCTTGACCAACCCATCCAATATTTGAGGAGGTCAAGGCCGGTCTCTCGGATTCTAGCGCAGACGCAGCAGGCGCCGACCGCCGGTACATCTCAGCCTGAGCCGGCACGGCAAGAAGAGCGCCAGGAAGACGTCCACAGTGTTGATGGGGACAGTCGCTCCCGGCACGAAGAAGAGCTGGGGGAAGAGCCACGGGCCCCCACATTGACGAACTTCGACGGGAAAACCAAGAGCTCAAGAACCTCTTACAGTCGCTTTTGCGCGAAAAGGAGGTTCCTTCCCCGCCTCAGGCGGCACCGGCTGGAGTGGATCAGCATCCTTCTCCCATCCTGGCAGCAGCCAATGCCTCTGTCACCGCCGCAAGACTCCCACTGGCAGCGGACTTCGAAGTCCCGCCGCATGAAGCCAATGCGCGGTCATCTGCTACTCCTGCTGCAGAAAGCCTCATGGCGCAGAAGCAGATGATCGAGCGCATCGTGGAAGCGAAGTTCGCTCAACATGGCGAGGGGGTGGCTACCGTTGATTTGTACAGCGTGCCTTATCCCCTCCATCACCAATTCAAGAAGCTTCCACCGATTGCCCTAAGCCCCGAAGCTCCAGAAGTTCAACGGGCAGGGTTCTCCGCATGAACACCTGGCCTATTACATGACGGCCATGGGTGAATTAGCCTTGGAAGAGGCATACTTGCTGCGGTATTTCGCCACGTCCTTGACTGGCACCGCCTTCCAATGGTATTCAAGGTTAAAGCCCAATTCAGTATCTGATTGGGCTGATATGCAGAAGAAGTTTGTCGACCGCTTCCAAATGGTCGAACGCAAGTCTCCTAGCAGAGCTTTGTTCCCTTCGACAGAAGAAGGGTGAAACAGCATTGGACTTCATCAAGCGATGGAGGGACGTCAGCATGCGCTGCGATAACCCTCCGACGCCTGAAGATGCAATCACTATCTGCCGCAGGGGTCTCTCGGCAGAAGTCAGTGAAAAGCTTCTGGGCTCCAATATCAGAGGCTTCGACCAACTCAACACGGTGGTGGCGGAGATTGAGATGTTCTTCGCTGATCACCCTGTACAAACCTCTACAAAAGGCAAACCCTCCAAAGACCGTCTGGCTAGCGGTAAGGAGGTGAATGCCGTGGACTTCTCCCCGACGAATGGAGATAAAGGGGAAGGAAAGTCCAAAGGGAAAGGCAAGAAGTCTGGTGATAAGACAAATGTGTCTTTCTTAGCGGAGAACATGAAGACGCCTTATTCCTTCAGAAAGGAGCATACTAAGATGCTCTTTGATCTATGTATGAAGGAGCAGCTCGTCACTCTGCCGGACCCGCGGAAGCCCGCGGAGGTGGATAAGACAGATGATCCAACCTATTGTGTGTATCACCGAGGTTGGGTCACACCGTCGGGGATTGCTATGTTTTCAAGAATATAGCAGAAGAGCTCATTCAAAAGGGCCTGGTAAATATGCAGGCCATGCAGTCGACCCACCCCAGCCTCATCCCTGGAGCCGATCGAACCGGTCGGCTAACGTGGTCCATATGGTGGCGATGGCTTCAAGCTCCAATGCCTCCGAAGCCGGGCCCTCAAGTCGACAGCCCAATGGTGGCCCCAGAGCCACTCCTCCATTCCCAGAATGTTTGGCGCTGCGGAGGACTATCCGGAAGATCCGAGGGGAAGTCCGACAGCTACGACGGGAACAAAGGCGCTTGCTGCAGTTCCTAGAGAGCATTGATCAGCAGTTGTCCACCTTCCCTTTTGGCCCATTTGCCAGGGGGTTAGCTCCAGCCCACATACGGGAGGCGGGTGTATCACCCACGGGTCGGGCTCCGCTCAGGGGTTGGCTCTCTGAAGAATCCCCAGATTCATCTGAAGACGAGGAGGACTCACCGAAGATGTGGAGGCTCCACTTCAAGTCGAGCTCCCAGAGAAGTTATACTCCTTCCCTTGCGAGAAAACTCCCAATATCTTCTTCGCATGTCAACGGGCGGGATTGATTAGCCCGTCACCTCTGGAGCAGACGCCAGGCGCTGCTTTTCATCAGGGCTATTGCCCATATCATGAAGTTGTTGGCCATGTTATCCACAACTGTGAGCCATTCAAGGACCTCGCCGAAGACTTAATCAGGCGAGGGAAGGTGGATATGGGCGAATTTCTAGTCGACCCACCGCAGCCGCATGCACGAAGGAGTCTTCACTGCTCCGTCAACGTCATTCACGCTGCAGCAGCCTTCCAGTTCCCCGAGCCGCAGGAGGAGGGAGTTAGTTCCCAGGGAGCCAGTTCCCAATCGCCCAAGTCCACACTCTGGTATCCAGGGTGGCGACCCTCTCATCAGTGTTCTTTTCCTAAGGAAGACACTGAGAAGATTTTTGATAAACTTCTGGAGGATGGCTGGGTGTTGACACATGACCCACCGTCTTATTACAATGAGACGGCCAAGATACACCCCCGCTATTGCAAGTATCATGCAAGGGTGTCTCACCCCACTCGGCAATGCCCAGAGGTTCAAGACTTCATTGAAGCCCTCATCCAGAGAGGGGTTGTCGATCATCAGGGGAATTCCATGACAAGGTTACGCCTTGCAGAGGCCGCCAGGGAGACACTCCAGCAGGCCCGGCGAGAAACTGAAGCTTTCTCCCGATTAGTCCGGCCAAGTGAGCCTACGGAAAATGATGAATTCCCATTACTCACTAAAGGCAAGGCCACGGCCACCTATAAAGGGCCTAAGGTCCAGAACCCAAGAAGCCAAGTTGCGGGAGAGAGTTCCAAGGTCCGTCCCAGGTCGAATCAGCCCGGCATCGTCCTAAGAGAGAACTCTCGGCCAGACAACAAAGGCAAAGCCAAGACGTCAGAGCCTTCAGCCAAAGCTCCTGCCAAGTCAGCAAGGCCATTAGTCGGGGAAAGGACTCAACCCCTTGAGCCCGCAAAGATCCCGGCTAAGGCCTCTGTCAGCTCAGCAAGGCCGCCAATTGTAGAAAGGCCTCAGCAGCTCAAGCAAGCCAACCCACCAGACCAAACAAAGTCGGTGGAACTACAAAGCTCCCAGAGGCCCTACTGTGGACTGGCAGAGTTCCAGGAGTTGCCTCCTGAAATAATTGCTCAGGCAATCAATGCCACCTTCCAAGCTCAGCCGGAGGAGGTCAATTGGACCAAGATTGCCCCCAGAAAAAGTCGTGGCACTAAGGTTCCTAAGGAGCCAGCCCAGAGCAAGAAGCAAAATTCTGGGGGCAAGCGAGTCCCACTGCCGAAGCAAACTCCTCTCTCTTCTCAAGAGGCAACACGCCAAAAGAAGCAGGAGAAGAATCGCAGGAAGAACTTGAAGAGGAGGTTGAAGAAGCAAGCCGAGCAAGCCGCTGCTATGGAGGCTCCTAAGGAGCTAACTCCTCTACAAAGACTTCAAAAGCTCATAGATGAGCTGGAGGAGTACACTCCCCCTCATCCCACCAGGGTCGTCACTCTAGACGAATATATTCCCTGGGACAAGCTTGGGCGCAAAGCTCGTCTTCTACAATGGCTCCGAGAAATGGTTCACCGTCTTGAAGAAGGTGAAGACTTCCCAATCCCGGAGGAGCTCTCCTTATTCTACAAAGATGAGGAGCTCACTGTCGAGATGCTCGAGGAAATGCTGCAAGAGCTCTCTTGCAACATGGTGGCGATTCCGCCACCCGACAATATTTATTGTCCCACGGCTGATAGCGCTGGAGGCCAGGCGCCTATGGCGACATATCGGCGCCGCTCGGCGAGAAATGGCCGGGGACGTGGCCGAGGTCGTGGCCGAGGACGTGGACGTGAAGGTCTCCCGACTCTTGACCGGGTCATAATATTCAGAGGGGAGAAGCCGGGTCCTGTCCCAGAAACTCAAGTTCGGGGAATCCCTTTCATCCTCAGCCCCTCAGAGGGTTCAGGCCCCACTTCAACGGCTAAGCCGGGTGGTGTCCCTTTCACAATCACCTCCTCCGATGAAGAAGAGGAGCCAGCCAAGTCGCCAAAGCGCGAGGAGGCGTCAGAGCAAGCCGGCCCCTCCAACAGGGTCGAGCCCGTAAGTCCAGCAGGTCCTTCTAATGAAGACCAGCCTGAAGAACCTTTGCCACCTCCAGAAGAGTCTTTGGCTCCGCTATTCCAGGAAGATGCGGAAGGCCAGAATACGGAGGAGCGCCCTCCTAAACGGGAGAAGTCTCGCCAGGTGCCGAAGGCCTTGGCGGAAATCATTCCGCCATTTGACAAGACCCGTGCCAGGGCAGACCGCAAAATTATTCATCATATGAAGCGGTTCCCAACAAATGTCACTATTTGGGAAGCCATTGCCTGGAGCAAAGACCTCAGAGAGGCTCTTGTCAAGATACTTCAAGATCCAGAGGCGTATGAAGCCCATGTTGCAGAGTTGCAAGCTCAAGCATATGAAGCACTCACAGCAAACATCACCTTCACGGACAAAGACATGTTGATGTCCTCTCCGTGTCATAATCGCCCCTTATATATGAAGGGACGATTAATGGACATGATGTGAATCGCATCCTGGTAGATGCCGGAGCAGCTGTCAACATCATGCCTCTGAAGACTTTCAAGTCTCTATACTTGGCACCTTATTTGCAAAAGGTGACTGATGTCAAGATCTCGGGATTCAATCAGGGTTCCGAGGAGGCGCTTGGTCGGGTTGTTGTCAAACTAGTTTTGGGCGATTTCGTCACCCAAGCGACATTCTATATCATCAACTCCGACACATCTTACAAGATGCTGCTTGGAAGACCTTGGCTTCATGAGAATTGGGTCGTTCCTTCAACGTTGCATCAGTGCATTAAATATGCTAAGGAAGGGGAGCAACATACGGTCTTCGCAGATCAAGCCCCGTTCCATCCCAATGAGTGCCATCTGGCCGATGCTTCACTATATTTTGGGAAGCCCACCTTAACAATCCCCGAGCCTTTAAAAGGTAAAGGGAAGCAAAAGGTGGACCCTGAAGTTGAAGAAGGGCAGCTCTTCACTGTCAACCAAGACATGGTAAAGCTGCACAGGCTGAGCCTCAGTGCCGCCTCCAAGCCGACCCAACCAGAAAGGCGGAGTATGGACTTTGAAGCCAACCTTATCAGCCGGGTCATTGATGGGAGTATCTCCTTACCGCCTAAGTGCCTTCAACTCGTGTCCCAATGGGAAGAACAGGAGGTAGAGCAGTTGAAGACCTTTACAGTCTCCTATCAACGGAGAAGGAGACGCAACAAGGGCAAGGAGGTCAAACCGATCATCTTTTACAAAGGTGATTTAGTCCCACCGTGTCCTCCTAAAGATGACTTCGGCTGGGATACTCCCGCCGATGTGGTGCCAGAGCCAGTCCAGGAGATGGACGATATGCCAGAGTATATCAAGGAGATGTGTAAAAAGCAACACATCCCGGAAACTCTGGACTCTGCTCGAGCGGCATATTTTCATCAACTATGGAATCCTCCACAAGTCCGCGGGCAGCCTCCCTTCTCCCGCAAAGATACAAGGGGCCTTGGCTATGACCAGGAGAAGGACTTCGAGGTCCACTTCGCAGTCAACACCATAGGACTGCTACCTCTCCCTAACGGGCAAGTTGAAGTTGAGCCCAACATAGATGACTCTGCAAGGGAGTCCGCTGATGTGTCTACGACACCATCACCTTCATCAGGAGCTGACAATGGTCACCCCTCAGAGGAAGGAGCAGCTCAGCCTGCTAACCACCCGCAAAACAAAGCGAGCTTTTCGGCTTCAAGCCACGAGCAAAAGTGCTTCGAAGAATTTGATGTCTATGAAGCCAACACTGATGACGAGGGAGACTTCGTCGACCTCCAACCAGCTCCACCGGAGCTTGAAGACGGTGGTCAAGCAACTGTGGACGAGTTGATCGAAATCAATCTTGGAAGCAAAAGTGACTATCGTCCCACCTTCATAAGTGCTCTCCTCAGTGAGGAAGAAAGGCAGTCGTATCGACAGCTTTTAGAAGAGTTCAGGGATTGTTTCGCCTGGACTTATAAAGAAATGCCCGGGCTCGACCCTTCTGTGGCTGAACATGAGCTGGCAATACTTTCAACAGTCAAGCCAGTCAAGCAAGCCCAAAGGCGTATGCGCCACGAGCTGGAGCTGAAGGTCAATGCTGAGGTTGACAAAATGCTCAATGTGGACTTCATAGAGCCTTGCATGTACCCTGTATGGCTCGCTAACATAGTCCCTGTCAAGAAGAAGAACGGCCAAGTCCGAGTCTGCATCGACTTCAGGGATTTGAATAAGGCATGCCCAAAGGACGACTTCCCTGTCCCAATCACTGAGACAATGGTTGATATGACCACTGGTCACGAAGCCTTGTCTTTCATGGACGGGTCGTCGGGCTATAATCAAATCCGCATGGCCGTCAAAGACAAAGACCATACGGCTTTCCGGTCTCCTAAGGGGATCTTCAACTACAAAAGGATGCCGTTCGGTCTGAAGAATGCCGGCGCAACCTATCAAAGGGCAATGACCAAGATCTTCGACGAGATGCTACATGACCTTGTCGAATGCTATGTTGATGATCTGGTCGTCAAGACAAAGAAGCGGGAGGATCACTTAGCTGACCTGCGTCGAGTCTTTGAAAGGCTCCGACAATTCCAGCTCAAGATGAACCCGATGAAGTGCGCCTTCGGCGTCTCCAGTGGCAAGTTCCTTGGCTTCATTGTCAGGTATCGAGGCATAGAAATCGACCCCGACAAAATCAAGGCCATAAGGGGACTACCTCCGCCCAAGAACTTGACGGAGCTTAGATCTCTTCAAGGAAGACTCGCCTATATTAGGCGGTTCATTTCCAATCTCTCTGGAGATGCCTACCTTTCGGCAAATTGATGAAGAAAGGAGCACCCTTCATATGGGACGAAGACTGTCAGAAGGCCTTCGAGCAGATCAAGGAGTATCTGCTGACTCCTCCAGTCTTAGGGGCACCCGTCAGAGGGAAACCCCTTATCTTGTATATTGCTGCCATGGATGCCTCTTTGGGAGCTCTCCTAGCCCAGATCAATGAAGAGGGCAAGGAGCAGCCACTGTATTACCTCAGCCGAAAACTGATCGGGCCTGAGCATCGGTACGCTCCCATGGAAAAGATGTGCCTAGCTCTGGTGTTTGCTGTCAAGAAGCTGAGGCACTATCTCCTAGCCCATCGGGTGGAGCTCATTTCAAAATGCAACCCACTCAAATTTCTGTTATGCCAGCCTGTCCTCTCTGGTAGACTCGGCAAATGGGCGCTTATCCTCATGGAGTTCGACATCACCTTCGTCCCACGCAAGGCGATCAAAGGACAAGGAATAGCGGAGTTCTTAGCAGCGCACCCCGTGCCAGAAGATTCGCCACTCAACTTTGAGCTACCCGACGAAGAGGTGTTAGTGCCTTCTCAAGAAATCGGGGAGTCTTCTGAAAAAGTCCCACTACAGATGGAGCCAGGCGTCCTCACCCTTGATCTCCCATATTGGGAGTTATATTTTGATGGTGCCTCTCGGACAATCAAAAGAGCTGGCGGCCTTACGGACTATGTCTCGGGTGCGGGGGTAGTCTTTGTGTCTCCACAAGGCGGTATCCTCCACAACTCTTGTGCTCTCATGAAGTCACTGACTAATAATGAGGCAGAGTATGAAGCACTAATTATTGGGCTTCAACTGGCACTGGAGATAGATATCAAGTGCATCAAAGTGTACGGGGATTCTCAGCTCGTCATCCGACAAGTACTGGGCGTCTATGATGTCCGTAAAAGGAGCTCGTCCCCTACCATGCAGCCGTCATGAGGCTCAAGGAAAAATTTTACCTATTTGAAATAGGCCATGTCCCCAGAGACAACAATTCTCAGGCTGATGCTCTTGCAAAGTTGGCGGCAGCCCTAAAACTCCCGCCTGAGGGAGAATTGAATATTACAGTCAGACACCGGAGGCTCATGCCAAGTGTGCTCGACGAAGAATCCGGCCTCACTGTGTATGAGGTCGACAACATTCAAGAGGAGATTGTTCCCGAAGAAGAAGATTGGCGTGAGCCGATCATAAAGATGAAGAACGGCTGGCTCCCTCCCGATCGGGCTCAGAGGGTGCAACTACTACGCAGGGCGACATCCTACCAGCTGATCGACGATCTGCTCTTCAGGCTCGTCCATGAAAAGGACCGATCGGTCCTCCTCCGTTGTCTTTCATCCAAGGAGGCCAAGACTGTCATGCATGAGGTTCACTCCGGATTATGTGGAGCTCACCAGGCAGGAGCTAAGATGAAAATAGCATCAAGCTCAAAGGGTTTTACTGGCCCACCATGTACGAAGATTGCAATCAATTCGCTCGTACATGTCACCAATGCCAAGCATTCGGCCCAGTCCCTCGACGGCCACCTAACCCGCTCCATCCAACAGCGCCTACTTGGCCATTTGCAGAGTGGGGTATGGATATTGTGGGACCATTCCCACCATCGTCCCAGGGGCACAAGTTCATACTCGCTGCCACCGATTACTTCTCCAGATGGGCGGAAGCCGTTCCACTACGGGAAGTTACAGGGGAGATAGTTGCTCGTTTTGTGCGGCACTATATCATATACAGATTCGGCACCCCCAGTCGGATTATATCCGACAATGGCACGCCATTCAAGAACAAGACTGTTTATGCTCTGGCGGCCAAGTTCCATATTGATTGGAGAGCGTCGTCGATCTACAATCCCCAGGCCAATGGGTTAGCCGAGGCCTTCAACAAAACCCTCTGCAAGCTGCTATCCAAGATAGTAGGTGGCCGCAAGCGGGATTGGGGCGAGAAGGTCCACGAAGCCCTATGGGCCTACCGGACTATTTACAAAACCCCTACGGGATGTTCCCCTTTCTCCCTGGTCTACGGAGCTGAAGCAGTGATCCCTGTGGAGATCGAGCTAGCATCTTACCGTGTTGCTGTGCACGCCGGATTGCCAGGTCAAGACCAATCTGAAATTGAAAGAAGGCTCGAGGAATTGTCCAACTTGGAAGGTCAAAGACTCAAAGCCTATAAACACTTACAAGTGTATCAAGCCCGCATGACACGTGCCTATGATAAGCTAGTCAAGCAACGGGCGTTCAAGAAAGGTGACCTTGTCATGGTCAAAGAAAAGGAGGTTCTCGCGGGAAGATCCAGCGGCAAACTCCAGCCCAATTGGCGTGGGCCTTACGTCATCCAGAAGGTCTACGAAGGAGGGGCCTATACGGTCCTTGACCACAAGGGAGACAATCCCTTCCCTCCTCTCAACGGCAAGCATATGAAGCTCTACCATGCGCCACTGCAAGAGTTTCTGCAGCAGTCCTCACAGGACAATACCTCCCCTCAGTGAAGGTTCAAAAAAAAAAAAACAAAAAAAAGAAAAGGGGTTAAAAATACTGATACCCCGGCGGACTCAGTCAGCCTTCAACGGTTGGCTGAGGGTAAAAAGGCCACAGACCCGGTCGAGGTGAAAACCCGAAAGGGCGCCTCGGGCAAAAATGGGCAACCCCTCGGTGTGAAAACCCGAAAGGGCGCACCGGAAAAAGCTAAAGGGGGCCAGCCTCGGCGAAAACCCGAAAGGGCGGTGAGGTTGGTAATGTGAAAAAAAAAAATCCTCTCTCTGTCTATTCTATGGGTGGCTCTAAGTCAATGACTCCACCCCATCTCGAAAAAAAAAATCATATTGATGCCATGGCTACGCCTTACATGTCGTTCTATGACACCTAGTCCCACTGGCATTCTGACGGTGTCATACTTTGTCCCATCGGGCTCGGCCTATGTACGCCTCTTCCGGGCTGCCGACCCATTCCGCCTATCGGCTTCTGGGTTCAGCTCATATGTCTCTTCTGAGCAGTTAAACCCGTTTACTCTCTTGTCCCACTGGGACTGGCCTCAGTATGCTCTCTCGGGCTGCCAACTTTTCATGCCTTTCGGCTCCTGTTTCATTCTAGGGAATGGCCTCAGTATGCTCTTTCGGGCTGCCAACCCATCATGCCTTTCGGCTCTCTTTCATTCTAGGGAATGGCCTCAGTATGTTCTCTCGGGCTGCCAACCCTTCATGCCTTTCGGCTCATCTAACCTCCTTGGGATTGGTCTCAGCACGCCCTCTCGGGCTGCCAACCCATCATGCCTTTCGGCTCATCTTATCTTCTTGGGATCTGGTCTCAGTATGCTCTCTCGGGCTACCAATCCATCGTGTCTTCCGACACATGTCCCACCGGGTCTGGCCTCAGCATGTCCTCTCGGGCTGCCAACCCACCTATTCGCCTATCGGCTTTCGGATTTGACTCTCACGTCCCACTAGGGCTGTCAAGTCCACCCTTTTTCTTCTTCTGGGTCTGGCCTCTGCATGCCCCTTTCGGGCTGTCAACCCATCTCGCCTCTTGGCTTCAGACTTGACACATATATCCCACCGGGATCGCCAAGTCTATTCCTTTGTCCCCACGGGCTTGGCCTCAGTATGCTCTCTCGGGCTGCCAACCCTATTTGCCTATCGGCTCACGGATTTGACTTATACGTCCCACCTGGGCTGTCGAATCCCTTCCTGTCGTCGTTTCGGGTCTGGCCTATGCATGCCTCTTTCGGGCTGCCAACCCATCCCGCCTATCGGCCTCCAGGTTTAACCCGCATGTCCCTTTCGGACTGTTAAACCAACTCCTTTGTTGTTCCAACCGGGCTTGGCATATGCACACCCTTTTCGGGTTGCTAACTCGGTCAACCTTCGGTTTTGGATTTGGCTAATTGCGTCCCCCTAGGACAGTCGAATCCACCCATCTTGTCACACCGGGCTTGGCCTCAATATGCTCTCTCGGGCTGCCAACCCACTACACCTTTTGGTCTCACCGGGTTCGGTCTCAGTATGCTCTCTCGGGCTGCCAACCCATTATGCCTTTCGGCTCATTTCTGTCCTCTTGGGTTCGGTCTCAGTACGCCCTCTCAGGCTACCAACCCGTTTCGCCTTTCGGCTTACAGATTTGATTCATTCGTCCCACCCGGACAATCAAATCTACCCACTTGTCCCACATCTGCGGCACACACGTCCCTACGGGAGTGCCACCTTTTCCTCGCCTTTTGGCATTATAGGACAAAAAAAAGAAAGAAAGAAAAAACGGGGTTAAAAATATTGAGACCCCAGCGGACTTGGTTGTTTCTGTTAGAAGAGCAATCAAGGGCAAAAAGGCTTTAACCCGGCTAAGGTGAAAACCCGAAAGGGCGCCTTAGGCAAAAATGGGTACCCCTCAGTGTGAAAACCCGAAAGGGCGCACTGGAAAAAGCTAAAGGGGGCCAGTCCTGGCGAAAACCCGAAAGGGCGGTAGGGCTGGTAAAGTAAAAAAAAAAAAAGAAGAAAAGGCTTATCAAGCACTAGACTCGCTCCTCCTCAGCTCGGCAAGGCGAGTCTTACTCTGAAGAGCTTCCTCATGGAGCCCCTCAAGCCTATGGCAGAATCTACATCGGCAAGACTGCACTACTCTTCGGTCCCCTGGACCTCTCACAAAAGTGCCTCCACACTCTGGGAGGCCATCTGCTCGCGCTCGTAAGTGGCCTTGACTTGGGCGCCCACCTCAGCCTGGGCTCTCCGAAGTCTACAAAGTTGCTCCTCCTCTTGCTGAATCGTCAGCTGAGTCCTCCGCCTCCGCTTTCTAAATAGCGCGAAGGTGGACAAACTCCTCCCATAAAGACGCAAGCTCAGTCATCCAGGCGTCCCGAGGGAGAACAAATGCATGCATCTGGCAATGCTACACCAAGTTGAGGACCATTCGGCCACTCCATCCCAAGGGTCAGAAAACTCTGAAGCAGCTTTGAAGCCTCACTAGCTGAAGCTAAAGCAAAGAAAGGAGTTGCCTCAGCCCGTGTACGGCCGACATCTATCCAGACCAACATGCCCTAAGGGCTGGTCTACATCAACCTTGGCTATCACAAGTCAGCAATTAGCCACCTTCTACATTCGGCGACATACCTCAGCGGTCAGCCGACACATCAACATGTTCGGCTACACCTCAGATGTTAGTCGGCACACTTTGGCGACACCTTAGCAGTTAGCCAGCTTTAACTTGCGGCTACACACCTCAGCGGTTAGCCGACACGTCTTCAGTGGCATCTTAGTGGTCAGCCAGCACCATGACTTTTGGCCAAACGCACCCCCAAGGGTCGGCCAGTGTCAGTCTCCAGCTATCACAGCTCAATAGTCAATCAACGACGACTCAGATGGATGCGCCTCTTCGAGATAGGCCTACATCAACTTCGGGCTAACAAGTCTCTCAGAAGCAGCCCCCATCAACTTTGGGTTAATAAGTCTCTCAGAAGCAAGCCCCCATCAACTCGGGCCAACAAGTCTCTCAGAAGCAGGCCCCCATCAACTCTAGGCCAACAAGGCTCTCAGAAGCAGGCCTACGTCAACTCGGGCCAACAAGTCTCTCAGAAGCAGGCCCCCATCAACTTCGGGCTAACAAGTCTCTCAGAAGCAAGCCCCCATCAACTCTAGGCCAACAAGTCTCTCAGAAGCAGGCCTACGTCAACTCCGGGACAACAAGCCTCTCCGAGGCAAGCCAGCATCAACCCTCAGCTTTCTGGAAAGCAATGAAGCAGTAAGGTGCAGCTCTACAGAGGGCACGGACCGTCCGCCTCCGCCCCGGCTTTGACAAACGTTCCGTGGGGGGCATTTGTTGGCAGCAAATTTTGCTTTGTAAAAATACCTCCGCTTTTATTTAGTTGAAGCAGAAATGGGCTAACTTGGAGATGGATGACCCGTACGGGGTCGGAGGAACCCGTCCGGGGTCGGAGGGACCCGTACGGGGTCGCCCTCACTCGGACGGGTCCGCCCGGAGGTGGGCAAACCCGCACGGGGCCGCCCTTGGGCGGGCGGACCCGTCCGGGGTCGCCCGACCCCGGGAGGGACCCACCCGGGGTCCGCGACCCCGGGCAGGTCCTGCCCGGGGGGTCGCGACCCCGGGGAGGTTCCCCCCGGGAGCGCGCGACCCCGGGGAGGTCCCCCCGGGGGTCCGCGGGGGGGTCGCGACCCCGGGGAGGTCCCCCCCGGAGAGCTGCGACCCCGGGCGGGTTCCCCCCGGGCGTCTGCGACCCCGGGACTGTCCAGGACCGTCCCGGGGACTCTCCACCCCGGGGAGGTTCCTCTCCCGCGCACGCAAATCAAAATTTGACCTCCCCGGGGTCATTTTCATCCCGTTGGACCCGTACGGGGTCGAACACTCCCGGGGAGGTTCCCTACTTCTATAAATAGACCCCTGGAGGTCCAGAAGGGGGGAGGGAAGCTCTACTACACTCAACAACCTACGGAAGACACTCGGAGCGTTTTGTTCGTTTGTTCGTTTGTCTTGGCCCGCGAGGGGTAAGTCCCCGGGTTTTGTGTAGGTGCCCCTATGAGGGTATATTTGTAATTTTGCCCCTCAGTGGGCCGTGTTGTTGTTTCTGGCAACACACAAAAAGAGAGGAGAAAGAAGAAGAGAAGACACAAGTGACAACCTACGGAAGACACTTGAAGCATTTGTTCGTTTGTCTTGGCCCGTGTGGGGTAAGTCCCCGGGTCTTGTATTTATGCCCCTACGGGGTATATTTACGTTTATGCCCCTCAGCGGGCTTTGTTTGTAAATTATGCCCCTCAGCGGGCCATGTTTGTAAGTCTTTACGTCTCGGGACGACTAAGTCTTGTATTTCTGCCCCCTATAATGGCGAAATTACAAAAATATCCTTCCCGGGATTGTAAAAGACCGAAGTCCTGTAATTTGCAGTTATACCCTGCAATCTTTTGTAATTGGGACTACGTCCCTATCTCCCGCTCCAAGGCGGACGTTTGTACAGTCGACAACTCGCCGACAACCCTTGTACTCATATGGAATTATAAAAGCATTCAGCATGTTTTATATGTAACCTCGGGTGGGAAAATTATAAGAAAACCCCCCGACTTTGGAAAATTGTGTATATACCCCTCCTTCGGCCGAATTGACAAATGTGTGCCTTCCATGAAGCCCCTTGTCATTCCTTCAGTCCGGAAGTGTTGTCAGCTCAGTCCAGCACTCGGGTATTATACCAAACCTAGGTCTAGGGTCTGGTAAAATTACCAAAATACCCCTGTAACCTAAACATGGCCTCAGAGCCCTTGAAACCCTCCAGAAAGAGCCTCAGCGCCTTGGGGAGTTAGAGATCCAGTTTCACTTCCATTCCAGCCCAGAAAATTTCATAAATGTCCCTGGCCTGGAAAATTACCAAAATACCCCCGGGGTCTAGAAAACTTCCCTTGCTTTAAAAATGCCTATGGCTTCCGCATATTTGCGCCTCTATGCCTAAATCTTAGGGTTTTGCTCAGACCTAGCCCTAATCTAGTTGTTTCTATGTGTTGGTGGTAAAATGAGTGGTCATGGAGAGTCTCTCGAGTGAGCTTGCCCTCCACATCAGAACCTCTGTAGAAGTCTTTTGGGACCTCTTTGACAGTTAAACAAAGGTGTTCGGACGTTAGGCCGATGTAAATCAACACTGACTCCGGTCAGTGGGGAAAGGTCCAGCACTCGAACCCAAATCGTCTGATACTATGCGCACCCACGGAACCTTCTCTACGCAGAGGAGTGTTTCTTTTCAAAAAGAACAAAAATCTACCTTTTATCTACGATAAGAGTATTTCTTAGATTTTTTCCGTGTCCAACACCTATCTTGCGGGATTAACAGTGCGCATGTCATTCAAATGGCTAACAAATATGCATAATCATCCAATCAATGGGCAGCAATTAATTAATTTTCTCTGGCATTCAATTCATTTAATTTGATTTATCTTCTCAGTTAATTACCACGTGTTAAATAGTGGTGCTCACTAGCTTGGACCCAAGATGAAGATTGCTATGGAGAATAGGAGTTTCTTTTGGCCGACTATGTTCTCTGATTGTGAGAGATTCGCCAAATGTTGCTCCCAATGTCAAGCTCAGGGGCCGATCCCTTGAAGGCCGTTAAGTCACTTCACCCAACAATCCTATTGAGCCTCTGCTCATAGAGGATCATGTTTTGCGTGTTTTGAATGATGACAAAATTTATGAAAAAATATTATTATGATATATTCAAGCAAAATATATTTAGAAAACAAGAAGAACTTATCCAGGCTTAATAAAGAAAAAATACCAAGTAAATAAATTCAATTGAATATCTAATTTAATTGAATATCTTTAAGGCATAATATTCAAGTTGATCTATTCAGATATAACTCACTCAGTTGTAGTATTTAGTCAAAGTTCAATTCCAGTCAAACTCCATGACAATTTTCTTATTGGAATATCAGTTTTAAACTCAGTTGAAACCTTGCATAGGACAATCAGTAGAAATTCAGTTAAATCCTTTTTGTTGTCTTCAGTTAGAAACCATTCTCAGTTAGAACACATAACTTGGGACTAGACCCAGTCTAACATCTTGCGATTGAACACGGTTAATGCACTGATTGTGACTGACTATAGTCGAAACTCCTTTTGCGACTGAATGGAGTCGAAGCAATCAACTGAGCTATTTCAGTCGAAGTCTAGCAACTGAATGTAGTTTGACTATATTATTCAACTGATTTGCGTCAACTGATTCAATCAAGGTGGAAGACATTCAACTGATTATTTCAACTATAGCCTTTCAACTGAAATTCCAACTATGCTCTCATTGAATATCTTTTTGATTTAACTGACTTATGATTGCAACTGAACATTGTTTGTTCTTTAACTGAATATCATTCAACTACATTCTTTACAATTCAACTGATTCAATCTTCTTGAGTAGTTTTCTTTGACTATGCTTTATCTGATTAATTTAATTGTGCTTTCTTGATTCATTCTTCAACTGATACATTAGCAGATTCAGTCTATATTATTCAGGACCAATATCTGTTGTGCTTCAACGAAATATATTTCCTGAATCAAAATTCTTGATTGTGGTTTAACTGTCATTGATCGACTAATGTACTTTATTCAATCTTGTACTTAGTCGAATCTAATTGTCTTTATCAACTGCACATTATGGTCACAGCGAATATCCTAGAGGGATCCCATCTAACGGACTGGTCGAAGACCAGCAAAAGTATTATTTGCTGCCATGCAGAGATTTCGAGCGCACACAAAATTCCAATCTTTTGCATGAAATCTTCTGACAAAAAGAAAAAAGTGTTTTGAACGCGGATTTACGATGCTAATAGGGCTACAGAACTGTAACCTCTTTCTCACTACATATGGATACAAACTAATGAGATTCTCTGTGAGAATATGCTATATGATGATCAAAGAAGCCCGACCAGAGCAACATACAAGAGATGAGATCAAGGAAAAAGACTTGACACAGTAGCTACCTTGCTCTTTTAAGCAACGATAAGATCAGAGAGAAACATGCATTTCAAGATAAGTTGTGTCTAACAGATAGCCAACAAAGTCGGCTATAAATTCAAGGCCTGATCTCAAAGGAAAGTAGAGGACTCGGAGGGACAACCCTGAGCGGAATAGTTAAGGTCTTCTGAGCATTTAAGTGTTGTGAGCTCCCCATTCCATATCAAAAGATATTTCATTGAAGGAGTCCATCCTCAGTGAGCCTGAGCCAAATAAAGAGTAATCAAGAGCCAAGCTACTATGAGCTAAAGCTTCCACAACGCGCACATTATTTTCTCTTATTTCTTTTTGCGCGATCTTGTTCTTTTTCTTGCACTTTAATTTCTTCACACTTGCCTATTGTTAGAGGCACTTTTCTTGTGAGGGTTAAATGCTTGTTTTACAAGAGTTGTGTTGGACTGCTTGGGGGAAGTCTATATTGGTGGCTAGACACCTGATCAAAAAGCCAGCAGTGTTGGTGTGTTGATCACTTGATCAAAACTCTGCAAGTGTTGGTGCCCTGGCACTTGATCAAAAAGTTAGCGAGGTTGGTGTATTGATCACCTAATCAAACTCAGCAAGGGTTGGTGTATTGGGCACATGATCAAAAACCGGAGTGTTAGTGTACTGGCATCTGATCAAAACTCAGTAGTGGTTGGTGAGTTGAAAACTTAATCAAAACTCAGCTAGTGTACTTCTTGCAGAAAATAGTGAAACTCTAGACGTGTTCTAGGTATTGGGCGTAGGTTATTGGGAAGAGTGTCCGAACCAGTATAAAATCTGACGTCTCGTGTGATTTGCTTTTGTGCATGCTTTTTCATCCCCCTTATTCACTTCATTAGAACTTAGCACGTTTTAGTTCGCATCGTCCTTTCTTAATATTAATTGTGAACTTAACTTTAGATTGTAATTTTTATCCAGCACTCTCATTCACCTCCCTCTGGGAGTTGCTTTGCTACTAACAGATCCCATTCAAACCTCTCTAGGATCTTTCTTCAAATTCTTCGATGATATCTCTAGGGAATTGAGTAGGAAGTGTGAAGATGGCCGAGGTGTTAACAAATTTGGTTGAGTGACTGACAAACTTCGGATAGGTGTGGATATCTGATCAAAGAAGCTTAGGGGTCCCAATGGTGATAAATGTAGGGCCGAAGGAATGTCATGTCAGATCTCAATATCATCTTAGAAGACTGAAGAGAAAGAGATCTTGGAAAGATCTGAAATCTCTGAGAGATTGGGAATGGCAGGTTAAAGATCATGATAATTTTTATAATTCTTAGAGGACTTTAAATTTCAAGCATTTATGGCTAAGCTTTTATATAATGTGGGTGAGCTCTATGCTTCCATTTTAGATTGCTCGGTGTGCGTGTGACACACTCCCTTCTGTGGGCATTTTATTGTATACAGCAGGGTTTTAAGAGCGTATAGTTACTAGAGCTGTATGCTCCCTTTTAACATTTAATGAATTTGTTGTACTATCCACAAAAAAAGTTTGGGTATAAAAGGGCATTTATATGTAGACAAGGATTGCTTTCTAGGAACATAGTGCCACCTGAGTTCCGTGTATGTTGGTGAGGAGATATTCCGAGGAGATTAAGAGTCTCTCTCTCTCTCTCTCAGTAGAAATCATGTTGGGGCCCTTGAAGAGTTGGAGGTATCAGAGAGATCTTGACTTGAGAGATGCAAACCATGACAAGGCCAATACTGAAATACACCTGCTGGTGAATTTCAAAAACTTGAGATACATCTTGATGCTCTACTGATACCAATTGATATGGATTAGTTCTAGAAGGCATTGGTCTTCAAATCCCTACTTTTTTGTGAGGTAAAATTTCTTAGATACCACTTGTATTCTCTGAATTTCAAAAAGAAAACCATGTTTACCTGCAAATAAGCTTACATACCATTGCTTTTTTCATGCAGTTTGAAAACTGCCACTGTAGTTAACTTCCATTCACAGACATCAGCACCTAGAGGGAATAACTGAAAGTGTCTCAAATAGACTGACATGGTGAAAATCCCCCCTCCTCTCTCTCTCTCTCTCTGTTCCCACCCCCCGTGAGATACTTGACTTCCTCCCATTCTTCTATCTTAATCTAATGTTCTCCTCTAGCAGGGGGTAGAAGTGAAGGGGGGAAG
This sequence comes from Amorphophallus konjac, assembly GCA_022559845.1. Lineage (NCBI taxonomy): Eukaryota > Viridiplantae > Streptophyta > Magnoliopsida > Alismatales > Araceae > Amorphophallus > Amorphophallus konjac. Next base: position 75,194 of record JAHNEJ010001626.1, on the reverse strand, counting down.
GAAGAGCACTGAATCTGACACCATGAAGATGATAATGAGGACCCAGAAGAAGCAGAAGAGCTGCAGCAGCACTGTTCTACTGCTGCTGTTGCTCTGCCTGTCATGCCCGCTGCCATCTACATTGGCATCCTTCTGGGGGCCGATACAGATGGTGGTGGTGCTGGTGATGGAGAACCAGTAATTCGGCCACATGCTGGGGTGAATGAAGCAGCTGAACCCAGCCATCGATGGGGTGATAGGGAAGGAGTGGATCCTGCTCAACACCACTGACCTGGCCTCAGCGAAGGTCTTCTTTGGTGAAGTTGCCTGCTACGTTGACCCTGACCCAGGCCACTCTGTCGAGGCCATCTAGGAGCAGGTGTTCAGTTCCCCCAACACCTTGGCATCACCACCGATGATGAATGGGTTCACCCGCCAGGCCAGATCGATAGAGGACGGCGGCGCTAACATGTTGAGGGACGTGATAAACGGATTCCAGCCAGAGATAGTGGTGCTCTATGCAGAGATGGTGAAGGAGTTTGCTGTGTGCAACTGGTGGTTTGCATTTGTGCCTGTCTCTCTCTCTCCCTCTCCCTCTCTAGATGGGGATGCCAGTGCCGGAGGGGGAGAGCCCATCTGGTGCCCTCCCTTCATCTTGTGACGTCAATGGCAGTTTTGAAACTATATGAAAATAGCAGTGGTATTAGGTGCAGGTAAGTTGTGTTTTTGAAATTTAAAAACTACCAATGGTATCTAGAAATTTTCCTTTGTTGCGATGATGAGATTAATAATGTAGTTATAAAAGCTAACTGTTGAAAGAAAAATAATTGGGATGCTATCTCAGGATTTCTCTCCTGGAATTCCAAAATAAGCACTCCTTTATGTATGTTTTTTCTTACCTTTTTTATTTTTGAAAATGGTTGATACTACAGACCATAATGAAAGATTGTTACATTCATACATTGATGGACCCTTGCCATGTGCTGATCTTTTTTTTTTTTTTTGCTTTTTAAAAATCGCCTCCAGTACTCCAACTGAGGGCCTGTTTTGTATCCTTTCGTAGACTCATTCCTCATTTTAAGAAGTAAGAAGGCATTCTTCTTTCACCATTTTTAGAATGAAAATACCATTTGGCAATCATTCTTAGAAGGCTTTTTCAAAGGAATGCTTTCAAATATTAGAAGGTTTTAGAGTCATTCCCATTCTATCTGGAACGAGCCCCTTCATCCTTGGAAGTTTTCCAGGAATGGTTTACAAATATTATTCAGTGAGCCTGTTCCTCATTTCAAGTGAGAATGTCTCTTTGAGAATGGATGCCAAAGAGGCCCTTAAACTTTCTCCAACTGAACAACTCCCAAGTACTGGCCTAGAAAGGAGAATGGATGCAAAGTCTTAACTTTTAGCATGGAAGTAGCCTTGCATCATGAAACCATTTAGCTACGATTTCTAGCCTCCTACCAATGTACTGACTTTTGTGCTTAGTTGTTTATCATAATAGCCATGTTATTGTCTTCTGTATATACTATATAGAACAGTATTTGTTTCTTATCACACTCTTCAGGCATATTAATATCAACATCTTTTTGCAAAGTGATTATTACTGGAAACTAGTTCCTTTTTCTGGGGTTTAAGATGAACCCTTATATTTTCATACTTCTTATAAAGCACATGTTTAGCAAAATGAGTGTGCATGTATGGGGAGGGGATGACATCAGGTTCCAGCTAACCACTATTCATAAACGTTTGTGATCTTTGATTCTAGCTGACCTCAGATTGATGGATAAATCTCATGATCAATTGCGGATCCCAGGTTCTGCATTGTCTTATACATGGAACATTGGAGTTAATATCACAGAGCCTTCTATGAGGTCATGGAGAGCAGGTAAGTGGATTATTTATTATACTCTCTCCAGTACCATAAGTGTCAAATATTGGTACTGAGGATTATTCTGGAAGATCATGAGAAATTCAGAATACAATGTGAAGTCGCTCAGGTGATGGGAGAGTTGGATATGTACTTAACAGGCAACTGCAAGGCTGTGGTATCAACCCCCACTATGGACATAAATATAGGGTCAGGGAGGGTGCCGAGCCAGGCTTTATGTAGGTTCTGACCTTGTGTACTTCACCTCCAAGAGACATTTGGTCTGCCCACAGCTCGGGCTACCAGTGATTTGGGCTTGATCCTAGATGGGTGGGTTTATTTATGATATTTAAAAAACATTGGAGTATGAAGTTGTGATATATATGATTACAACAGAGTTTGGAAAACATGCTTTGCATTTTATGTAGGGTTCTTGTCAAATGCTCAGTAGCAAGGGAACAGCAGTTGGTTGGGGACGATTGTGATTTGTGCCCCCCTTTTTTTTGTATTGGAGCGTCAATGGTTCTGCTCTAAGGGATGACAGTTGATTGAGGACCAGGATGGTTTATGACCCCTCTTTCTTCTCCTTATTGGTTTATGTTGGTGGACGGGAGTGTTCTTCATGCATTGCAAGTTGCAACATGTGGAGGAGAGTGGACTTAAAATGAGGAAATAGTAAGTACATGCTTAGCAAAACATTTATTCGAAGTCACTTTTGGCTTCCATTCTAACATTATTTACGAGTGGATCTGACTGATTTTGGACAGCCGGACGAGAGAATCCTTTGACTCCATAAACCCTGTCTTTTCCCAAACCTAGGAATCCCAATTTGGACCTTTACGGTCCAGAGCCAAAAGATCACATATATGGCTTCTGAGGTCTTGTATCCTCCCCTCAAAATAACTGGGCTAAAGACCTATGAAAGCCAAAAGAGCTTCCAAGTGGAAAGGGGTACGAAACATGCCCTAAACAAACATTGAATTATGCTTTTGGTCAGATGGAACTTTGCTAGAAACAAGGGGTCGCAGCTATCCAAGCTCCTCATTACTTTTGGTGCTCTATTTGGCTGGAGTAAAGATATAGACCTGAATAAGCGTTGTGAGGGTTAAAGTTTGCAATCATGATATGTATTAGTTTTCATAGTTTGAATTTTTTATAGGATTTCCAACTGAATTACAGCTCGCAAGTATTCCATATCTCGTGAAAAGCACATGGATGACTATGCTTGTTAATGGGATTATTTGGACTTTGGAGCAAGCTTTGAGGCCATTGCTGACAAGAACAACATGCTTTTTCTTCTTGCAGCCGTATCTTGACTTGGCAACCAGCTATGGAACCGGGAAAATTTCTGAACTAGAGGCATGCATCCAGTCAAATATGGAGAAGTTTCAAAGTGTGAGATATCTATCTCAGACCTTTACTCCTGCTTTTATGTTGAAATACTTCACAATCTGGTATTGAGTGTGGAAACTCCAAATGTTGCACAGTGGTCACTTTTTTTCTGTAGTCTATTGAAGATTGAATAGATCTTTGTTCTTGTATACTTTCATCCAAAGTCACTTTTTTTTTCTGTAGTCTATTAGATTGAGTAGATCTTTGTTCTCATATGCTTGTATATGATCATCATGGAACCTGGTTGAATAATAACTTATTTGTTTATGTAGTTTTCAGTATTTGACTTGTAGTTAATGTTTTCCAGGACAACAGTCTGGGACTGGTTAAGCAAGTGTCATCATCCCTGTATAAGCGTAATATCCAAAGATTAACGCAAACATACTTGACCCTGTCACTCCAAGACATAGCCAGCACCGTGCAACTTGGGACCTCCAAGGAAGCTGAGATGCATGTTCTTCAGATGGTAGCTTCCTCAATTGGTATTATCATTGGTATTGTCTTTTTAATAAGGTTATGTTTGATGTAAGTTCCTTTATATTCAGATTCAAGATGGTGAGATATTTGCTACAATAAATCAAAAGGATGGCATGGTCAGTTTTCAGGAGGACCCTGAGCAATATAAAACTTGTGAGATGATTGAGTATATTGATTCATCGATTCAAAGGTACTATATAGTCAATCTCATGCTTCTCTGAGCATTGGCATTTAAGGTTCCAGGCACCTTAGCAGAACAACAAAAAAAGTATATTCTTTTTACTGGGTCTGCAGAACTATCTTCAAACGTATAATTTGGACCTGCTGCAGAATTATCTTCAAACACATAACCTGAACTTTTTCAACAGATGTTTGTATTTGTTATAATTTGTTAGCTAAGATATGTTAATATATCATGATCTACAACATGTGCCTCGATGAATTGTTTGTTGACCCTTAGTGTGCAGTCAGTATCTCGCTCTTCCACATTATGCCCCACCAGTGCAGCTCATTATATCTTAGTTGTATGTCGAATTTTTGGGGTTGGAACTACTCAAGATGATAAATTCTGACTGCCATGTCTTTGAACAGAAAATGTACTTTGGTATATTTGATTATCTTCTGACATTTCAATCAAAATTTAAAAGATTCTCATTTGATGTAATGCATGAGGATGATTGTATCATAATCTTCATGCGTATGTGGAGATATTATTTGTACAAAAGACAAGGAGTTATTGCCATGCAACAAATCCATGTCAATGATTATTTAGAGTAACTGAATACATCCACAAAGTGCTGACTGGACCATCCACGTCTATTTATGGTTTGCAGGATAATGGCTTTGTCCGGGAAGCTCACTGCAATTGATGAGAACATTGCTTGTGACCCTGCATATGTGACAAAGGTGAGGTTAAATATGCATACTTTAGTATACATGATCTGCATCTATCATCGATCAACTTTTAATATAATTTGAAATGCTATCAGGTTGGAAGAGAACGCCCAAGACTTGACTTTGACGACTTCGACTCAGTTCCCCACAAGTTCATGTAATATGGTTTGCACATAGGAAGAGAAGATCACCTTGAGTTACCATGCTTGCACCGCTCTTGATCACGCGAGATGATAAGCTTATTGTTGACGCATTTTCTCATCTGTATTTGACGGAACATGGCAATCTTTTTCCATTTATAGTTAGCAAAGTGATCAAATTGTATGTGCTTGTGCTGCATTGATGAAGTAATTCAAGCTAAGATAGTATCCATTGTTCTATCTGTAGTTCATAAATTAGTCAAGAAGTTATGTAAACAATACCTGAGTCTCAAGCAAAACAGCCATATGTTGATATGTTAGTGTAAAATACAACCAATCCTAATGTGAATTTTGGTACCATTCGGTCGGATTCTACTCGACTCTGAAGGAAATCCCATGTTTGATGAAGCAAGTAGACTGCGATTTTGGTCGACGTTGGGCATGCCTAGGTTTTAACAACTTATGCAAATCGACTGTAGCACCAATAAGGAAAACGAAAGAAGCAAAACAACAAATGGAAAAAGGTTTTTTACATAGATATTTCTATAAATATCGGTCATGTCAAAATACTCTTGAGCATGTTATCAACAATATCTTCTATTTAGTTTTAAATGTTGCTGTTATATCCTTGTGATTTGCTGCTGTCAATGAGAGATAAATATTTTGTATAATGTCCATGTCACAGTTAAATTTAATGAAATATCTAAAATATCCTTAATGAGAGAGAGAGAGAGAGAATGTGTGTGTGGCTCTCTGTCGCCCTCTTGTTCCCTCTCTCCCCCCCCCCACCTCATTGTCGGTGCCTCTCCTCTCATCTCACTGCCCTCTCCACTTCCCCTTCCCTCATTGCACTGTTTGCACTCCCTCACCCTCTACCTCCATGCTTCCCCTCCGCCCACCGCACCGCCAACACCCCCTCCCTATTTCCCCTCCCCCCACTGCATTGTCAACACCCTCTCCTTGCTTCTCCTCCCCCCATTGCACTATCTGCACCCCCTCACCCCTATCTCCTTGCTTCCCCTTCCCCCCATCGCACCGCCAGCACCCCCTCTCTGTTACCCCTCCCCCCACCGCACTACCGACCACCATTCCTGTTTCCCCTCCTCCCACCCCACCCCCGACACCCCCCCTGCTTCCCTCCCCCACCACACTATATGCAGCCGCTCACCCCCACCTCCCTGCTTCCCCTTCCCCCACCGCACCATTGACCACCCTCCCTGCTTCCCCTCCCACCCATAGCACTGTGGGCACCCCCTCCCCCTCTCCCCCCACCTCACCGCCCTCCCTACTTCCCCTTCTCCCACTGCACCGTTTGCACCCCCTCCCCTTCTCCCTCACCCTCCCTACTTCCCCTCCCTTCACCGCACCGCCAACCACCGTCCCTGCTGCCCCTCCCCCCACTACACCGCCGGCACCACCTCCCCCCACCTCACCGTCGGCCCTCTCCCCCTCTCCCACACCTTGAAGCCCACGACACTGCTCCCCCTACCCTAGGGTTTCCAAAGAGAGAGAGAGAGAGAGAGAGAGGTAACCCCCCAACCTTGAACCCGGCGGCGGTGCTCCCCCCCTCTCACCTTGAAGTCGGAGGCGACACTCCCCCCTACCCTAGGAAGAGAGAGAGAGAGAGAGAGAGGTAACTCGAGGGTATATTTGACCAGTGTGGAACAAACATTACTCTCCTTTAAATAGTTGGCTATGGGGGCAAACTTTCAACGTGGGACCAAAGTGAAATGATATCTTGGGGCTACACGTGTCCTAGCTCACCACTAGGCCTACCCTTGCTGAGGGGCCAAAATCTAGCTGGGGGAGGGGGCATTGTGCCCATCTTGGAGGGAGCCCTAGGCCCAAATGTGGGGCCGCATCTTCTTCGGCTCCCATCTTCTTCTTCTATATTGATGGGTCTAGAGTCGGCCTACAATGTTCCAAAGCTTGCAGTTGACCGCCTGGACCCACATCAATATATTTTTAGGAGTTTTTATCTCTGAAAATTTTAAAGAGCTTAATTATTTGTAATTATATGAAGTGTTCACTAAATAGTTACCTGATAAGTTATAGATGAATATCAGGATCAAGGAACATGATCTTCAGAATATGATAGATTACAGGATACGATCTTATTAAAAAAAAAATAAGAATGTGTTTTAGAATGGGATTGTGAATCTAATTGGGTGATCTTATCTAAACATACGGACATGATGTACTATTGATGGTTGCCGAAGTTTTATCTAAATTCTAAACAGTCATTGGAGGTCCCAAACTGGCATGATGGGGACGGCACATCCCGGAAGAAGCCGAGCTTTAAGTCGGTTTTGGGCCGGTCCGGGCCTCAGATAAGAGAATCGGGTCAGGTCTGAGTGAATCGCAGTGGCCCATATCGCCGACATCTCTAATATATATTCAAAGCAGCTGAAATGTGTCTGGTCACAAATTTATCTGGCTTGTTCTTTATTCCAACTGTTCTCTCTGTTGCCGCAGCATCAAGATACATGAGTTTAGAATCGAATTAAGAGGTTTTTTTTGCAAACATGCGCTGCTTATGGTTTATTTACAAAATCATCGTTCTTATATTTATAATTTTTTTAGTAACCTCGCCACATCACGATACTTACAAAAATAACCCTGCCGTCATCAACTGTTAGCGTCTCGTTAAATTCTCCGACTGAACTCTAGTTTTAGTCTTTAATCGAATTTGAAAAAGGGCTGAAGTAGTCATAAACCCTGCTACACTTTTTTTTTCTCTTTTCTTATCTCTCCCTCCCTCTCTCTCTTTTTGACACGATATGCCAATTAAAATAACTCTTTTTATAGGAGTACTTTTGTCCATGAACTCAATTTCAAAGATAAAAATAGAATATTCTTTGCATCTTAAACAGAGACTAATGACAAGAGCATGCTATATTGACTTAAGAAAGGTTATTAAAAATGATATGAAAATGAAAGGGTAGTTCTACAGGTAAACTTGTAAAGAGGATATATTTGCAAAAAAAACTCATTTGCAGCCTCCAACTTCATAGCTGCAGCCTGCAGCACAGGGCATGCCAAGTTTTGAGACGACTTCCCAAAAAAAAGACAGAAAAAAGAAAAGAACCGAGCTCAACTCATGATTTTGGAGGTGCACTTCGAGTCCATCCATGAAAGACTGTTGGATTCTCTACGAAGTTCATCTTTCAGGGGAGGAAATTGGCAAGCATCTGCTTCAACCCAAGTTTCTCTCTCACAAGAACACCACCAAGTTCGCCTTCACATCACCATCCAAAGAGATAATTACACACTCTGCTGGGACCGAAGAACACTACCAGATGTCTCTCACCAGTGGTACAACACAGGATGCCAGATACTACACTGCATCTGAATGTAATCTACCATCCATACACTGAACAAAAAAAAAAAAGAAAATTTGCTTCTGACAGGGCAGCATCATATGGAAATACTGTTGGGAATTCCGCGGCCTGTTGCCCCGGGGCCGGAGGAGCGAAGCAGCAGCTCATATGGAGGGATCCCAGCACCGGTCCTGTTCTTGAGACGCAGGTCTCTATTCCTCTTCCTTATGATCTCTTCGATATCTTCCAGTCTGGCAGAGAACTTCTGAAAGGAGGTTCTTATCTTTCGGTCACTGATCCAGTTAGCGTGCGACGCCGGGAGCTCACCCAGGTACTCCTCATCTGGACAGTGCGTTGACAGAGTGTCTTGGACTGCCATGATCTGGGTGGCTTTGAGTTGGGTTGGTAGGGATGACAGGAAGGCCTGCTGGGGATTCTCGAGGAACTTCTGGTACTCGGGGTCATCTTCGTTGGGGATCAGTTTCTTCATGACTGTAGGGCGGTGCGGCATATACCCTCCAAACGGGTACTGGCCGAAGTTTACAGCAGCATGCTCCCCTGATGCCGTCCAGATCATTGTTGTAAGAATGCTCTCCAAGTCTTCCTTGGTCTTGAGGTTAGGCCACCATGGCTCATTTCGCTTGTCAGCGTGTCCTTTGTTCTTTATCTCATCCCACCATGCTTGGAGCTCAACATCAGAGGAGATGCTGTTGGAATCTGGATAGAAATGTGTGACGTAGTCATGCACCCAGTCTTTGATTGCAGACCATACAAGGAGGCCATCGGCAGCGTAAGGATAATCCTCAAGGACGAGCTTTATGCCACAAGGCATTGCAGGGTCCTCCACAGCCATTCCCCTGAAAATTGGAGAACGGAGTTGTCACAAATCAATTTTTATTTCCGTGCATGTGTTAAGTACCTTGAGACATGCTTTTGTGGATTCAAACCCTAAGACAAACATGTAGAACCAGAAGATTACATGTTGAACTAGGTGAAGGGTTCTCAAGCATTGTTATGAAGCCACATTCAAATGGAGGAACACCTAACTAATGTGTTTCTAAGAGATGGGACAAGGAAACAGACGAAGAAAATGAAAGTTACGATCCTAGTTCCATCCTTCAGTCAAATGATCAGATATCCTTTTGCAGTGAAAAACAAACATAAAATGGTATAAGCTCTTAATCCATGCATGATTTTTTTAGGAGGTTAAGCATGTGGCTTGATATCAGCTTGGAGGCTGAAGATGTGGTACATGTGGTCACGCACTCTTTGTCTCTGTGGAGCAAGAAAAAGGAATAGACTATAGTCATAAGCATACAATTGGTCCTCAGTAGTGATTGGAGGTCGTCAACTGGACAAACAGAATAAATAAAATTCCACTGCTGAGAAAATACAAAAGTTGAGAGTGTTACCTCCGTATTAGGTCAGCTGGCAGAGCCTCCATATCAAATCGCCACATACTCTTGTATGCAGCTGAGCTAACCTCCATGGCATACTTGCCCGGACTAAAACATTGCTCAATTATTCCCCCTCCATTTATCAAACTTTGGCGTGCCAGTGCATTGATCTCCATAGTGTAGCGCATGTGCGGATGAAAAAGCTTGAAAATTGGGTGCATTGCACTTAGTTGCCTGTGAGCAGCAATTATATATGGCTCCATGCAAGCATGAGTTCTCAACCTGCAAAGTCATCATAGGTCTTATTTTCAGGTATGGATAAATGTCCTCAGTGAACAAATACAATGAGATTCAAGTTTCTTCCGAGAGCCGAAATAGTCAGTGAATTGGTATGAAGAATTATATTGCAATCTCTAAAAAGGGAATTTCGATTTCTATTTACTGCTGATTGAGAATTGATTCTGGGCGTGACACTTATTCACTATGTGTCTGTTTCCCAGGGGCCTTTAAAGGTGAGATCACAGGGATATTCCAGGTTTAGGTTCCTCCAGTTTATTGGTGAATCTAAATGTTCTGTTTGCAGCACACAATTTGGATGTTTGCATGCGTAGTAAATCAAACAAACAAAGTGCTAGCCGTTAAAATTTACTGACTGCCACAACCAAGCAACAATGTTTATATGAATACTAGAAGTTCCACATCATCTGGCAGTGTTCTTGTAAAGAAACAGATATCTACTAATACAAGAGAAGACATATATGATGCAACATACACATTTATGCATGTCATTTGTAGTTTAAAATGCTTACCAGTGGTTCACTAGTTGATGGACGCCAGCATCATTTGAACAAACATGAGCCTTTGCCAATCTCCAAATCCACTGAGTTGTAGCATCTTGTCCATGGGTACAAACCTTCTTTCTCTGTGTAGCTGTAGTTGATGGTAGGCTAAGTTCAATAACTATGGGCTTAAGCGTACCAGCTATGCTGAAAAAAATTGTCCTCGAAGCGTAGGCTTTTCTATCTTTCATAGAGTTCATCTTCTTGATAAAAGGCAGGAGAATATCATGATAATCGAGTATGAATAGTCTGTTCTGCTCAATCGCCTGGAACACACATCACTGTTAAGCTAAATGGTGTACAAAACAGTAAAAGCTATTATCCACCAGATATTTCATATCTTCAGATTCATCATCCATACCTCTTCGACGGTCATTCCATTCAGCTCATGCTCGATAACTTCCTTTGTTATAGCAGACTCGGGAGGGCCATAAATTGTGGGATCTAACTTGCTCAGAATCGGAAACTCCTGGAATAATCTTTCAGGATAAGTTTTCTAAAAGACACAAATAACAGTGGAACCTTAGGATTATGCATAGATACCCAGACTAGTCTATTGCATACCGTTAGTCTTGCAATATTTACTGGATTCACACCAGCCAACGCCTGGCGAGCAAACTCACTGTCATGCAACCAAGAAAATCTATCTCCTGGACATGTGTGCACAAAGTTAAAATTACTCTTGCAGCATAGCATTGAGCATCAGAACATAACATCACTACTATCTAAACTAGTAGTGTTCATACATACGTGAAATTATTGATGGGAGGTCATACTTCAGGGGTTCACGGATGTTTATGATATTCTTTAGAATCCCTGGGAGCATAAGCCTACTGGCAGCTTGATGCTCTGCAGGATTTAAAATGACCCCTTCCTTGTACAGATTGTCAATCTCTGAAAAGCAACCAAAATGATTGTCTGATCTTGAAAGAACAGCTGTCATAAGTGGTATTAGATTGTGTAACAGTGCCTTGACTTTTCCAGCTGAAAATGTTGCTTCCTTGATCTCCTCAAAGGCTTCATCACGTGGAACATACACTGCGAGGGGCTTCTCTACCCTGCTCTCAGAACAAGGATCTGTTTCCAAGAAAAGGAATGTAGTGGGTAAGTTCATAGAGACAAACAATACAAGTAACAAAAAGCCCCAATGAGTAACTTGGAAAGCAAGTGCAGAAGCCTCAGGGATCAGTAATTCGTGTCCCAGTTACTCCACCTAACTGATATCCTCTGAGGGTTTGACTAATCATACTCCATGTACATCATACATCAATGTCTGACAAAACCATAACACGGCCAAACCTTATTATACTCAATACCCCTTCCGTTCAAAGTTCAGCTCTAACTTTGATATGGATATATTTATGACACCTAAACTTCATTCCGCAAGAACTATTAAGTAAAAATGAAAATCCTACAAGACAAAAGCTTATTCGACTCTTTTGACATTTGCTTTCTCATAAGAAATATTCACAACATAATAGACTAGGTTCCTAATAGGAAAATCTTTGGAAAAGACTATTCGGGTCAACACAAACACCTACTCAAATAATCAAATAACTTTTACACAGCATGCATACAGAAGCAAAATAGAAAGAAATAGTTGAGATGACATTTTGGTCCACATCTTGTCAGATCTTATTGGAGATGGAGATTCCATCAAACAGTTGTAACTTGCAGAAGTTGACAAAAATAAATGAACAATAACATTACCTGACTTCGTCGGTGGCCGGCCAGTACGGCATCGTCTGGGATATGGTCGCTCCTCACCCTCCAGCACCGGCCTAGCAAGGTCCTCACTCTTATCCGGGTTGCCCAAGTCATTGTATGGTGCATAGTCATATATTCCGTCGTACTTCTTCCTCTCACCTTTCCCATTTCCACGAAGGCTGACCAGGTCATCCTGTCTAAGGTCCTTAAGACCTTCTGGGGTCTGCGAGGGCAAGTATGCCTGTTTCATGGCATTGTGAGCAGTCACAAGATTTAGTCCATCACACATAGAAGGAGACTACTGGTAGCAAACAGAATACAAGCCATAGTATTAGTCTAGGACTTGGGCAAGACTCTTCTTATTGACTGAGGAAAATGTCGCAAGGGTGAGGGAGTGGTAATTCAAACCTGATTGCTAAAAACAATTCTCTTGTTTGGGTTATCCTTTTGCGAGTGAATCCATGTGTTGGCAGGGAAGAAGACGGGGCCTTGACTGAAACCATGCACAACAATCTCCATCAAGAACACCTCCTTGGAGTGGATATTGGTCACAAGGATGGCCCCCGGGCGGCCAAAATCCGGTGGCACAGCAAGATCAGCAGTGTATTCAACTATGTATGGCGTGTCAGTCGGCCTCGGCAACCAGCCACTCACAGCAGCCTCTGTGCTCCGCTTCCCTGACTTGGTTTCTGGAGCAAGCAGGAACAAACGCATGTCAGATCGCCACAGTGGATAGTTTGTGGGGGAAAGGAAAAGAACAGAAGACAGCAGAAATTCACAAGTTCCCTGGATTCCAAAGCCAAACTCTGCTCTCCAGACATGGATTGACAAAGTCGGGGAGTAAAGCAACCAAGTTGGAATTAAAAACAAAAAACAAAAAGAAACCATAGTTGACGATGATACGATGCATGTGGTGGATCGCATCAAGTACCTGAGTACAGCTACAGGAACACAAGAAAGCAGTAATATTGGATAGTTGGGGGGAGCTCACCAGGATCCACCTCCTCACTGACGAGCTGGATCAAGATCCCCTGGCCAATCCCATGAATAAACGAGTCCCACTGCTCCCCGATCCTCTCCGTGAGCTTCTCCTTCATCTTCTTCCTTATGGTGACCACGGCCCTCACCTCGATCGCCTGCCCCGGTGGCGGCGGCTGGAACGGCGCCCCACCCGAGCCCAGCTTCACCTGCGACGGCACCGTCCCCACGCTCTTGTCATCGCTGCTGATCACCGCCCGGACAGTGGAAACCGGCCGCCCCCGCACCTCCCGCCTCGTGCCGGCCCTGCGGCCCGCCAGCTGCGGGGTGATCAGCGCCGCCGGGGAGCTCCCCCCGGAGGGCTTCGGGAAGGTCGTCGGCTGGGCTGCGAACATCTCAGAAGCTCGTCTGGAACGCTAAAAAGCAGCGGCGTGTATGAAGTGGGCACTGAGCAGAACCCACTGCGGAGAGCGGAGATCAGAGGAAGAGCAGCCTCTCCTGCTCTTCCGTCGCAGTAGCTAGGACGCAACGACCCAGAGATTGGGGTGGCGTGGGAGAGGGAGGGAAGGTGGTATGCTGTCACTGGAAGGGAAGAAAGGTTTGATCTTTGTGAGAGATGGGGCATGGGGCTTTGTAGAAAAAGGAGAGGTGGACGTGTCTGGTAGAAATCTGCCAGTGGGTGCTCGTTTTACAAAGGAGCAAGGAACAGAGATGGGAGGGTGGGGAAGGGAGAAGGAGGAAGGGCCCATGCTGGAGAAGAGCAGGTAGGAAGTGATCTGGTGACGACAGCGAGGAGTCCTGACATCTCCCAGAGAGACGGGGAGGAAGGAGAGAGAGAGAAGGGGCGTGGGAAACCGTCAACGGCACATGAATTGAACAGGAGTGAAATTTCGACGTTTGAAACGTGACATTTTTGGTTTTTGGTGCACTTGCCTGTGCATGGGCTTGTCGGTGTCATATTTTCTTATTTTAAAATTTTTGAAATAAAATATTTAAAATAAATTGAAGACCATTACCTTTTTGGTTGATCCTCGAAATGTAGTTACGTGACTTCATGATGTGATAAATCGAGACTAGACGTGATGAATCGTCCAGTTTCAACCATAGATCGGGACGATCGATCTGTGAGACGTAATTGGGATACTGTATATATTATATTAATTTTTTTATATTGAATAACACTTGTAGGTCGGTTGGTTGTGCGCCCTCAGTTCAAACGTGAGATCCTCAATTTGAATCGTGTCTTTCACATCTTTTTTATTTGATTTTTGTACAGTTATTTTATAAAAAAATATTTCAAAATATGACAGAGGCATGATTTAAACCGTGGACGTTCGTTTAAACCGCATATCACTTAACCAAATGAGATACAAAAATATTTAAGTTATATTATATTAGAACATATATATATATAATACGTTTTTCTGTTTCGGTACGTAACGGTATTAACTCGTACCGTACCGTCCCAGTGAAAAATCGGGATAGACGGTACGGACGGGTCGTCAAACTATGCGTGACTCCCAAGTTAAAATTTTTAAAGGTTCTTTAGTTTTTAGACTTTAAAATAAGTCCACTAATCTACCTATTTATTATTAAACCCTCTAATTTTTTAAACTCTTAAGTAAATATATATATAATTAATAATTATTTAAAAAATAAAATATATCATCTTATTTTTAGTAATACTCTCTCTCTCTCTCTCTCTCTCGCCCTCCCATTCTCTCTCCCTCTCTCCATGAGGCAGCTCACCACCTTCAATGGCTTTGTGGGGTCCCTATGCTGTCTTGCAAGTCGGGAGCTGACAGCCATAGCTCGAACTCGAAGGCGTATGAGAGAAGGCTTTATGCTTATCTGCATTGCCGTCTCCCTGGTCGTCGTCGTCGTGTCTATGCTCTGTACAAAATGATGAAGAAGGAGAGGTTAGGGGAGACCGGAGGCCGCTATGTCGAGAGCCTGGCCATGTCCAAGGTGACCAGATGAAAGCTCTCCGACGGTGCCTCAGAGCCCCTTTAGAATCAACATCACCGGCTTCGAGAAGCCCCTCTGCAGCCTCACATACGTCCATCTCCTAGAAGTCACCGATGGCTTCGACGATGCCACCAAGTTAGGCGCCATGACTTCGGCAAGGTCTACGGGGCCCAGCTCAAGGACAGGTCTATCGTCTCCTCCTCCTACACCCTCCTCTCTCTCTCTCTCTCTCTCTCTCTCTCTCTCTCTCTCTCTCTCTCTCTCTCTATCTATCTATGCGTGCGCAAGCGCTCACCGCCCACTCCACTGGCTGGGAGTGCAAGTCTCTCTCTCTTTCTCCCTCTGAGGGGGGTCATGGAGGAATTTTTTAATCATTTCATCACCCTAGTTTAATCTTAACTATAGTTAAGTTAAATACTGGACATAAAATCTGTGTGTGGAGGGGGGGTTATGGAGGAAATTTTTAGTCATTTTATCACCCTAGTTTAACCTTAACTATAATTAAGTTAAATACTGGACTTGAAATCGGCGGTAACTTTTTACAGTAGTTGTGGGGCTTAATAATAAATTGGTAGATTAGGGGGCTTATTACTAATATTACTTTTTTAGGGTCTAAAAATTAAAAAAAACTCTTTTAAAAAAGACTCTCTACGTTGAGTCTATTAACATCGAGTGATCATTTTATAAATTCTTCGACTCCTCCTCCCCTAATCTCGTTGAATATATGATCTGAGTTCATATCACGTAGAGATACAGATAAATCTACTTCATATTTGACGATTCAAATTTAGATCTTTTAATTGTTTTAGAAAAATGTATTTTTAGAATTTTGTTTGATCTACGTACATAGCAAATGCTAAATCTTTATCGTTTTAATTTTTTATTGCAAAATCAGTGGAAATATTTTTTTCATAATGGTTTATGATCTTTTTTTACGACAAAGATGGTAAGGACAGGTGCCAGAGACCCCCATCGACCAGCCCTCGAAGTCGCGGATACGAGTGTTCACAAAGATATGCATGCTATTCCCGGTGTTCTTATTATAGATTCTTTGAATAAGTACCAATCCCCGACCGATTGTACTCTGCTACTTATATCTGTAAATCCGATGTCTAAGTCTCAATTTGATACGAGGTTAAATTAAAGGTGAGCTAACTCAACCTATTTAACATAGTCCGGAGTTAATCTATTTTTAATTTGATAAGAGAGTAATTAATCTAAGAGTAAAGAGGTGGACTAACCTACTTTTTAATCTAATGTGATTTGATAAGGAGTAAGTTAACCCAGTAATAATGACATATAAAATATTACATTTATATAGCTTTAAAATTTTTTAATATATCTCTCGTTCTCTCTCTCTACCTCTCTCCCATGCCCTCTCTCTCTAGTCACTCTCTATCTCGCACATATATTAATTACTAGTTTTAATTATTATTTATCTTTAAAATTTTAACTTATTTAAATTTTAAATTATTTTAAAATATGTTATATATTAAATATATCATAAAATATCTTTTTTATAAATAATTTTATTAATTTTTTAATAAATAACATCAATAATCTCACTAATTAAAATTTAAAATTAAAAAATAACATTAATACGAGTTTATGTTACTGTTCATCTTTAAAATTTTTTATTTCATCTTAATTTTTAAAAACTTTATTATACTATATAAATATAACATATCATGAAAATAAATTTTGTTTGATAAATAACATCAATAATCTCATTAATTAAAATATAATAGTCAAATATGACATTAATTATCGATTCATATTACTGTTCATCTTTAAAAAAAATTTTATTTTATTTTTTTTAATAATTTTAATATATTATATAAATTAAATATATCATAAAAATAATTTAATATTGATAAATAACATCAATAATCTCACTAATTAAAATTCATAAGTCAAAAATGACATTGATTACGTGGGTAAGTTATCATTCATCTTAAGAAATATTTTATGTTAATTTTTAAATATTCTTAATATATTCTATAAATTAGATATATTATGAAAATATTTTTTTGATAAAACATCATTAATCTCATTAATTAAAATTTAAAAGTCACAAATATTTTTTAAAAATACTATTTATCTTAATATATATTAACTCATAAAAAACTTTAAATAAATTTTATATAATAAATATATCATTATCATAATAAATTTTCTCTTACGTTAATGTGAGAGAGAGAGAGAGAGAGAGAGGAGAGAGTGTGAGAGAGAGTGTGTGTGCATTTAATGTCCATTAAATGCACTTAACCCACCTCTAAATCCACCTCCATGGGTGGATTTTCTAATCCGAGAGTAACCCATGGTTAGTCGTATTTCTAGCCTGATTAACCTAAATCTACAATCAAAGCAGAAAAAAGGTTAGGCCAGGGTTAATTTTAAGTTAAGCCAGGGTTAACATAATACCAAAGTGGGGAAGAGTTATGTGAAGGTTCCTTCGCCTGCTGAGGATAATATTTCGCTGGGCCATTCTCCAACTTTGATTGCTTTGGATTCATCTCCTCTTGTGAAAAATTCTTCGACAACATCTTCGGATGGTCGGAAATATATCTTTCACCCTAGTCGCAAAGATGTCATCAAAGTTAGATTGCCTATCTCTTGAGTTATTTCTCCAGACCCATCAAATTCTATTGACACTGTCATTTCTGTTAAACTGGATATGATTTCTAATTTTTTTTGAGAAATTCTTAGAATCAACTATTAAGGAGTCTAATTGATTCACAATCCCCTAATGGTGTTCTTAATGTCGTTACTGCTCCATTTATCCCTCAGCGCATTCTTAGAGTACAATTTTATGGCAACACATAAAGATTAGATTGATGACTATCCAAATGAAGAATATGATCATAACGGTGAAGATTAAGATGACGAAGAAGAGCGTTACCCACGATGACGGGGTCTTCGACCTCACTCCCTGCTTCGATAGAGTACCTCTTGCGAGATCTCTCCTTCCCATAAATATCAGAGTTGACTCTCCCCGTCATAGGTTTTTTCTGTAATTATCGCATAGTCTTATAATTTACTTTCCTCTTTTTCTTTCTTTTGGGCCGGCATTTTCATCGTAAGGAGAGCCTTGCCCTTCATTTGACCTTTCTCTTCCTCGTTGTCCCCCCTTCTATTTCTAAAAAGAAAGAATGTTTTTTTACGAAGAAATAATTTTTATCTAAAATAGTGGGTCATGTTTTAATATTTCAATCTTTTTAGACCAATCAAAATGAAAGGAATCTAGATATTTTAATATTTACAACAATTCGACCAAAAGGAATGCCGAAAATTCAATGGTTTCAGTGTTACAATCTGAATGACTCTCGAATTAAATGCTCAGGAATTAATCGAAGTTCAAAAATATTTACTTACACGCCATGCCAAACATGCCACAAAAAAAGGACCTACGTCTTTCAGAAAATATCAAAATGTCGACATTCTTTAAATACGAGAAAATATGTCATTCTTTAAGTAACAGTTCAGGTGGGGTCTCATCATCGTCTTCTTCTTTTTTTGCTTTTTTCCCCCTTTTTTCCAAAGAGGCTACGAGTCCCAATTCTATCTTTAAGTAATCTGCACGTGTTCTCTAAAATAAAAGAAGGGTTCACGCAAGTTCATTGATTACGAGCAGCAGCAGGTATACACACGTTGGATATGCATGCATAATGAATCAATGATGATAGCAAAGGATGGACCGGACAAAATCGGGCCTCCTGGTCAACCAATCCATTGGCGCTCGCCAGTGCTATCCAGGCCGGTCGTTGACATCGTAGCCAGGGCGACAGACCCGCTGAACATGACGGGAGAGAGTGAGATGGAGGTGCTGGAGGGTTGGGAGAGGGGGAGGGGGCCGTCATCAATGAGGGGGTGGGGGAGAGGGGCTCCCAAAGTGGGAGAGCAGTTGGGGGGTGCGTTGGCGACAAGGGAGTGGGGGAGAGGGAAGGCCACCAAGGTGAAGAAAAGTTGGGAGGGGGGCGATCGACAGTCAGGGGGCAGGAGAGAGGGAAGGCCGTTGAAGGTGAGGGAGAGGGGTTGCAAGTGGCACTCTTCTCTCTCTCTCTTTGCGTACATGCCTGTGTATGGTGCTGTCTAGGCTACTCGCCCGTATCATCATAAGGTCAGTACAAGCACGGAGTCTGCTGGGGGAGAGTGAGATGGAGGTGCTCAAGGGTTGGGAGAGGGGGGTCGTCGGGGTGAGGGGGTGGGGAGAGGGGCCGCTGGGGTGGGAGCTGTCGACGGTTAGGGGATAGGGGAGAGAGAAGTCTACCGGGTTGGGAGAGCAACTGAGAGGGGGGCATTTGCAATCAAGGGTTGGGGGAGAGGGAAGGCCGTCGATTGGGAGAGTAGCTGGGAGGGAGCCACCGGTGGTGATGGGGTGGGGGAGAGGGAAGGCCGCCAGAGGTGGGGGAGAGGGGTTGTAGGTGACACCCTTCTCTCTCTCTCTCCCCCTCACATATTCAATCGGAGTATTTTGAGTATTTCACAAACTCTAACCGTTTTTGTGAAATATTCTATAAAATATTCACCTCTCGTCGACGGTCGGAATCGCAAGGGTATAACAACAACAAATCAAGAATATTTTTGATAATACGTTTAAACGAGGAGTTTGTTTGGCATAATCACTATTTACGTAGGTATTTATGTAAAAAATCTAAACAATATAACACTTAATTTTAATAGAAATTTCACCATTTGAGACATGTAGTAGCAGCATGGGACATTTAAAAAGGAATTTTTTTGAATATAAGTCAGCGTTAAAACAAAAATTATAGATTTAACCCTCTTACAATTTATACACACCGTAGAGGTGAAAAAATAGTTCATATTCTTAGTATCACACTTTTCTATTTATTTGCTAGAGAGGACCGTCTGGCACTCGTGGAAGTCTAGAGAGACGGATTGCCTTCAGAGAAGGTCCTCGTCGTGGTCAATGGGCGGTCAGAGAGTGTTCGCTGAGCGGCATGGGTGCTGAAGGGTAGCCGGAGTTAGGCGCGGGCTTTCTCTCTGGACAGCAAGATGGCTCTTCTTTTCCTTTGTTTGGAGCTGAGTGTGTGTTTCCTGGTGAAATTTACCGTCCACTGTTTCGTCCGTCGGAGTCCCATCTATAGGGGGTTGTCTTGGAGGGGGGAGCTCATCCCTTAGCAGGGAAGGGCGTTAGTCGTGGAGTAACGTTTCTCGCGATTGTGGGGGGAGTTTTCCGTTGAGGGACTGCTATCTCGGAGTTGGCCGGTTCCCCGGTGAGTCTTACGGCGCCCGTAGGGCGTGCTCGCCCTTAATGGGATCGAGGCAAGCGTCGTGGGGAGTAACGGTTGGTCGTCGGAGTATCTTCCGACGATCATTACGCCTGGGTCAAGACCTTTCTCACTGGCGAATCTAAGGACCGTTCATCCTGGGCTATCCGCTATGGGTAGCGACTATCGAGACCCGTTAAGCCCATTGTGGACCGTGAGTCGATTTGGACTCGGCGTAAATGAGCCTTATATAGGTCGAGTTAATTTTACCCTTCTCAAACACCATTAGAAAGTCAGAGATTCTCACATATATAACTTTCTAATATGCTATATATATATATATTTATATATATATGACTTTTATGAATTGTCAAAAATATCTCTAGATATCTATAAATGGTCATAATTATTGCTAAAACATCAATAATATAAAAAATCAAAAAAATGCCGTTATGACATGTTATCTCGTCGCACTCTTATGAAACTGAATGTGAGGGTAAATTTATCATTTCAGTGTTTAAACTACAAGTTAAGATAAAGACATCATACTCCCAACCATATGTTTGGATATATTTCACAAGTATTTTTGAGAATTCACAAAAAGTTAAGAGTATTTATATAAATACGACTATTAGAAAAGTATATAGATATAAATAAAGAAACCCAAAAAGTAAGACAACCCGCGAGAAGAATCGTCTTTGACTCTTTGTACATGTCTTATGATTCATCGTTCATGGACATAAAACGGAAATAGGGATCTTCTAATTTCGCTGCTCAAAATGTTCACTCTATGCAGGGTTTATCGTCTCGATTGATTTGTTTGTCCCGGTCATAATCTGAGATGAGTTGGGTCAGTTTCATCTCGCTCGGTCTCAGTTCATCTTGTAAAATATTAAAATAAAGACTCTTTATATATAATATATATATAAATAGATAAATAAAAAATTTATATATATAATAAAATATCTATATCACGACTCACGACTCAAAAGTCTCGTCTATCATCTGAGTCGAGTTGAGATGTGCAAGTCGAGATGACTTGAATCGAGACGTCAAACTCTGACTCCAAGTAAAAGAAAGATCAGAGCTCTTCTCACGTACTAATACTAGTGTATGATTTTTAACTCTCAGCAAATCATGTCAATTTTCTATCTCTACAGTTTTTTTTTTCAAAAAAAATCAAAACCCACCACGAGCGTTCCCCGGATCGACACGTCGGTGCCGTCACACCCATCCAAATCGCTCTTTAAATATTCACGACCACTGCCTGTAATTTC
This sequence comes from Amorphophallus konjac, assembly GCA_022559845.1. NCBI lineage: Eukaryota > Viridiplantae > Streptophyta > Magnoliopsida > Alismatales > Araceae > Amorphophallus > Amorphophallus konjac. The sequence goes on along the minus strand of JAHNEJ010001626.1, from coordinate 53,728 downwards.
CCACATTTTTTTATTTAACACCAAAAACTTCTCATTGCGTGACGTGACCTTGGTCGCTAAAATCGTGGGAGGCCATAAACGAGCCCAATTTCGGTGTCAGACCATATTGGGCCTCAGATATTCTTTTGGCTTTTATTCGAGAAAGGAAACCGGAGACGTCCTCCGTGCGATCTCATCCGACGAAAAAGAGTACAAAAACATATAGCCGTACGTTGACTCTTTTAATTTCAAATGTTTATACTTTTTTGCACGATCTTAAATTATTTGATAAAATATTTTTTTAAAAAAAAATACTTTGTAAGCATCTCTTTAAATTCCCTGACAACCTGTTCATAACTAAGTAAGAAAAAAAAGAGTACAACGAGATTAAGTGATAAAAAAATGAGGTCATATAATACACAGTCATGAGATCTTGAACATAAATATTGGCACGAAGGAGGTTGAATCAAAGATACGATGGACTACGAGGGAGTGATATTTAAAACTCCATAAAATGTCTTTTTTTCGGCACGTGAAAAGTGAGTCCCACCTACCACAAGACGAAGAAAGAGTGGACCGGCGGCTGGCGCGGGGCCCCCATGTGGACGTAGACGTGTGGCTTTTCCCAGCAGACTGTGTGGAGCTCGTGGGCAAATTCACCCCCAGGTGGTCCCGGTCGCCACGTGAATGATTTGATCGGGAGGGAGCTGTGGACGACACCTAATAAAGGCATCTGATAAAGGCTGCGTAAGATTTTTATCAGGAGGAATTTTGAGAATTTAATAATTAGAATTTTGGACACCGGACACCCTCGTAAATCCAATAAAATATCTTTAAAAATACCTCCGCTTACGTGTTGGCAGAGATTTTTTTGGAGGAGACGAGGTGTAATAATAAACACAAGAGAGGCCGCGGTTAAAAATCTCTAAAATCTGGGTCGAGTGAGCTTCGTGTGGGCTTTTTTTATTTTTTATTTTTGACGAAAATCACTTCATGGCCCCATCATAAATTTGGTCATCCAACCTACGTGGCTGTGAAGGACGAATGAGGACTTCTCACAGTCGACGATGCACGTGGGTTCGAATTCTGGCAACGACGTCCAAATGGAATTGTTTTTCTATGTCAGCAATCCTTGACAAGTCTATTAACAAGACTGGCACGATGTAGTAGGTAGGGATTTAGAAGAAAAAAAATCTCTGCCTGAACATGTGAAACAAACGGGCCCTTAAAGATTATTAAAATTATTAGATTTGAAATTATTGATTTTTTAACATGAAATTAAAAATTTTGATTTGAAATTTAATCTTTTGACGATGAAAAGTCAAAATTAGGAATCTTCTTGTGAAGATAATCTGACCGTGATTTTAGATTTAGGTTACGTTTGGGAACGTAATCCGTTGACTTATATTTTGAATAATCTAATTATAATACATATGTATGACATGGGGCATGTAATCTCACCCCCACCCGCTTCTGAGAAACAGAGAGGTAGGCCCATTTATGTCTATATGCTCTCTCTCTTCCAAAATTTAAATCAACGTAACAACGTAGGTGGGTCATGAGATGTTTGTTGGGGATCAACCATTATCATGGATTCTAATCATTAGAATTCTCACATGGGTGATCCTCAAACGCAGCCTTAATTAGGGATGTTTACATCTATGGTCCTATAAACACCATATTTATATTTATCTCCCTACTTTTTACATATTATCACAAATGTCTCTAATGTATCTCGAATTGTTGCAAGTATACTCTTGCCGTAACTATAATTTCTTTAACCGAGTGTCAAATTAGTTAAGAGTGTCAATTACTAACCTGCCGTTGGGTTAATATGCTCTCTCTCTCTCTCTCAACTCTCTCTTTGAGAGCATCCATGGAGGGAAGGAGGGGAAGAGGCGGGCTGAGAGGAGTGGCATGCATTTGAGCACCGATGGAGGGGTGGGGGAGAGGGGGGCCAGGAGGGGGGCGGGGGGCGAGACAACCACAACACCCCCTTCCCCCGAACTGTCATCGCCGCCATCTTCTGGTTGTCGTCCGTGGATATGCCAGTGGTCCTTCCCTCCTCTCCTCAGGTAACGGCTACTATAAGGGCTGCGAGGAGGAAAAGTAGAAGGTGTGGGGGACTAGTGCAGCCTCCACTACTGAGCAGGAGCACTGGAAGAATAAGGTGCTCCGAGAGCACAACACGTTCATCTCTGACACGCTAGTCTCCGCTAACGACATCGTTGACGCGAAGGTCACAGACACCGAGTGGTTCTTCGTGATGTCCATGACGTAGAGCTTCCCCAATGGCGTGGGGATGTCAGAGCATGTCTTGTTCACATTTTCAACGGTGTGGACTGCGAAATCAAAGTAACTGGCCTCAGGGGGTGCGAGTGGGCCCAACACGCCCAGGCCTTTGGCATCTAGACAATGGTGTGCATTCCCGTCGATAGTGGTGTGGTGGAGTTCTACTCCACTGGGTTGATCTACCAAAATGCCAACATCATGAACAAGGTCATAATGCTCGCCATCTTTGGGAAATGGGGGAATATGCCTCAACGCCACGGTTGTTGTAGACAGGGTAATCCCCTGGAGGTTGAGGGACTGGGAAGACAAGTATGCCCCCCCCCTGGGTCACCTGTTTCCTCCGATGATCCAATGTTGTCTCAGCATGAGTTGATGACGGGACTAGAGTAGCTTATCCCCAGACTCCCTGACGACATTGCCCTCAACTACAACTTCGACTGATGGTGGAGAGCCACCCCTCCTACAGCTCCATCTTCCAAATATTGCATCTCTTATTTGCCACCAAGGAGTGATTTTTCACCGAGAGGAATGGCCTGAGCTTCCCCGACCAATAGGGGCTATGAGAGAGAGAGGAGAGGTGTGATAGGGTTGACTGTAAATAACAACGATAGATGGAGGGGGGAGAGAGCACAACAGATACCGCCGTCGGAGGGGGGAAGAGGGGGGTCGCCGCCGGTGAACAGAGAGAGTAGAGAGAGAGGTGGTAAGGGTGGGGGTATTTTCGAGATTTCGCATGCTTTGATGATTTTCGTAGCATATTCTCAGAATATTCGTCAATGGCCGATGGCCGAGGAAACACGAGGATATGTCTTCAACAATACGAGGTATGTCAGGGATATATGTGATAATACAGTAAAAGTAGAGGGAAAATACAAACATGGTGTTTTATAAGGGTATAGATGTAAAATAACCCACTTACTTACCCAAAAAAAAAAAAAAGAATTTGAAGGTTGTAGTATGTTACATCGATATGATCGAATAGGAAAGAAAATCAAGAGGATTTAAGTGTTTGTCCATGAACTTATGTTGAATGGGTTTCTATTATACAATGAATTTCACACCTTATTACATTATTGTGTTACCATATTACTGGGTGAATGAGCTAATACTTGACTCTGATAATATTTTTTTATCTTAAGGTGGATACACTAATGTAAAAAGGAATATATGAATAAGTTAATGTATTAACATAATTAACAAATCATTATATTAAAATAATAATGTCAATAATGGAGATAAGACATAAAATAAGTCCACCAATAAAACAGTGGAGGGGGGCCTAACAAGGTGTAGTTTTATTTCCTACTTTTCTTACCATTTAGCAGAAAAACTAACGGGTTCAAAAATGTTTACCCTTTTGGTAGAACTATTCTTGAGAGATTACATGAGGAGAGTCTCGCCTCTGTATTTGAAAAGCAGATGGGATTATGTATTTTTTTTCATAATCCAAGAGAGAGAAGAAACTGGTTCCATCAAGTTTTGGGGATTTTGAAAATACTTCTTTCTCCCTCTCTCTCTCTAAAGGTCACAATCCATCTTTTTAAGAATCTGATGTGATTATAGCACATTTGAAAAGATTTTTGGGGACCAAAATTCCAATGTCATCATCAACACCAAAAAGTCTTTCCAAATGCAGTTAGAGAAGTGATTGCAATTAGCTTGAACATGGCCATCTGATTTTATCTCCATGGATACCTGTATCTAATCAGGTGGCCATGCACATAGGAGAAGTGAAGCCCAACTTAAAATTATTATGATCAGAATAAAGGGTTAAACAAAATCTTAAAGAAGGTTGAGACTTGGAATGTGGATGTAGGAAAATTTGCTTCTACAATATGTAGACATTTATTTTTGACCTATAAGTTGAGTCCTTTTTTATTTTTTCATTAGAGTGATCCAAAGTAATTATTATTAGTTAGTTCATCTTGATTAAATATGAAATCTATCTTTAGACTGATTTACAAGATTGTTAGTAGTAAAGCAGCTCTTAAATGGGAGTGAACAAGAGTGACGAATAAATATTATGTTCTAAAATGAGTTTGTAAATTATATTACATAAACACGATGCAAATTGAAACACATTACATTAAGACAATTTGAATTAAAAAATCAAACAAGTGTAAGCAAGACAAACCACATGAAACACCAAGATTTTATACTAATTTTTAACACTTTTTTTAATGATCTACGTCCAGTATCTAAACCACGTCTAAAGTTTTACTACTTTTCGCAAGTACACCAACTAAGCTTTGAGAAAGTGTTCATCTGACTAAGTCTATTGGACTTTTTAATTAGGTGCCAACACACTAAGACTCAAGTTTTTGATCAGGTGCCCAGTGTCCCAAGTTTGTTAAGTGTTTTGATTTGTTTTTAGTACATCAACTCTTGTTGAGTTTTAATTAGGTAATCAGTACACCAACCCTTATTGAGTTTTGATCAGGTGATTAATACACTAAATTTGTTGAGAGTTTTGATCATGTGTAAATGCACCAAGTCTACCAGACTTGTTGATCAGGTGCTAGTATGCCAACTCTCGTAGAATAAAAGTTATACCCCCATTAAAAGATACCTCTAACAATAGGTAGATACGCAGAAATTAAAGCACAAGAAAAAAGACAAAATGAACACGCAAAAAGAAGAATGACAGTGGCTAATAGATGGTTTATGCTCGCAGAAGGTCCAGCTCTTGATTGCTCTTTTTTTTGCTCGGGCTCTCTCGAGGATAAACTCCTTCAAAGAAGTGCTATGTTATCTAGGAGCTGCTCACAGCACTTGTCGGGATCTAATCAAAGGATCCATGCGTGCTCAAAGACGTAAAACAGAACGGCAAAACTCACTAGATAATTAGAATACCTCTGATTCACTTTCAGTCAAGTTCGCCATCGTTCGTCTTCGACTAAGCCTTGTACTTATAGCTATCTTCATTTGACATGGCTTGTGTGAAGGGAGTCCTTCTCTCAAATATTCTTGTTGCTTGAGAGAGAGAGAGAGAGGGAGTCAGGTAGCCATTGTGTCAAGGTCTTCTTCCATGATTTCGTCTCTCGTAACTCGACCATGCAGGGCTTGACTTATTCTCTATGTAACCTAATCTCACAAAGAATCTTACTAGTTTAAATCTAGACATTGTGAGAAGGAGGTTCCTGTTCTGTAGCCCTATCAGCATTGTAAATCTGCATTTCAGACTTTTGAACTCCTGTCAGAAGATTTCATTCAACAAAGCTGGATTTTATCTACGCCTAAAATTCTATGCAAAAGAAAGGACTATTTTTTGTCGATCTTCGACTAGATTGTTAGATGCAATTACTTGAATATTCTATTCTAATATTCTAGATATTTGTACAGGAAATATACTCTGCAAATGAATTTGATTTAAAAGTGAATCATAGTTTTTCTTCTTTCGAGCCAAATAGAATGATTGCCATTGATCTTCGTTTTGGCTACGACAAACTATTGATATAGATAAGACAGAAGAATTAGGCTTGACTGAATATTAGAATGAATGAAGCATATCTAATGATCATAGAAGAAGGTATTAGCTAAAGAGTCCTCAATTATACGATCACTTTAGGATCTGAATGACTAATGTCTCAGCTAAAGAATAAGTTAAATGGAAATAGTGTTGAATTAATCAGATAAAGTATTTTGTTGAATCAGTGAATGCCTTTTTATTTGCAGTCGCATGAGGTTTCAACTATAGTCAGTCACAAAAGGTGTATTGAATGTGTTCAGTCTCATGTTAAAGTGTTGTGACTGAGTAGCTTCTAACTTAGGATAGTTGAAAGGTTTCGACTAGATTTCTATCGGCTGTCCTTCGTAAAGTTTTGACGGAGTAATTTATCCTTTTCCGTTAAAAAGGATTGAGATTTTTGCATATATACCCTCGTAAAATTTGATTTTGTCAAATATATCTCTCATCCGAACATATTATCATGAATATCTTTTATTTAGACGGAAATATTACGGTTATGCCCTTTTAATTTACTGCCGTCGACGGAGGAGAATATTCCATAAAATATGTCATCTACAGTCGTTAGATATAAGGTATATTTGACAAAATCAAATTTTACGGGAATATATATACAAAAATCTTACTCTTTAACTCACACTTAACTCGGGTTAAACACACGGGAGTTACGGCGAAGGCATAATCACGATGTTATCCATATATTTTAAGGATATTCATGATAATATGCACCGATGAAGGGTATATTTGACAAAATCAAACTTTACAAGAATATATATGCAAAAATCCCAAAAGGATTTGGGCCTTGACTGGATAAGACTCCGACTAAATAATGCAACTGAGTTAGGGTTCAGACTGAATATATCAAGTTAAGTGCCAAGCCTATACAATATTCAGACTATTCTCTTTTCTTTGACTTTTGTTCTTTTTAAGTCCAAACATAAGCAAGGGTTCAGGCTGAATATATCAATTTAAATGTAAAGCCTATACAATATTCAAACTATTCTCCTTTCATTGGCTTTTGTTCTTTTAAGCCCGAACATATTGTACACTTTTTTTTTTTTTGTATATTCACTATTTCTTGTTCACTATATCATAATATTATTTTTTGCATAAATTGGCATTATCATTCAAAACATGCAAATACATGATTCTTCACGAGCAAGGGTTCCACATAGATGAAGATCTACCACCTCTCGGGCATTCGTGTCAAATCAAACGGTCGCATTTTTTATTTTTATCTAATTTTCTGATACTCGTCGAGATATCTATTTACGAGTAATCAAGTTGTTGAATTTCAAGGATTTGGAACATTTTTTTGATGACGCATATCAAGGTATTTTTTTCGAGTTCAACTTGAACTAGAGTTTATTTATGATAATACTTTCTGAGATGGATTCTAACTCTATTATTGTGCCTTAAGCATCTATCTAGAATCAATCCCAGAAGTTTCTAGACAGGTTTAGGAGTTACAACTATGAAATCCCGTTGTTTTCGTAACGCTTGACTCGAAGTTTAAGCCCTACACCTAATCCTTATGAATGAACCTCCACGGTGGCTTTTCTTCTCGACACTGTCTTCGATCTCATGGCTAAACTATGGTGCATTGTCTTTAGGACCATACCCACGTGGAAAGGAAGCTTTGGGTGGAGTTAGGATTGTCGATGGGTTGGGCCCAGGCCGGGCTCAGTATAACTCGGCCCAAGTCCAATGCATTATTTTCTAAGCCCAAGTCTGGCCTAAACCTAAGTGATAATTTATCAAACTGAACCAAACCCGACTATTATACTTTACGGCCCGATCTCGACTCGGTCCGACCTGCCAAAACATCAAAAACATAATTTTGCTTCCATTTGGGGAGACAAGGGTGAGAGAATGGGAGGTAGAGGTGATATTACACGAACGATGCTGCGGTCGGGGGTCGTAAAAATTCTATAAATTATAATATTATTATTTTGATGATAACAAAACATATGTCGTGTGATAACCTATCGATCCATAAACTATTGTGATTATAACAAAGATACGTATTGTTGATTTGATTGTTGGGCCATGGTCTTTTGCGATAGCCAAATATGTTGTGTGATTGTCTATTAGCTCTTGCCTTATCTTAACAATAGCAAAATATAATATGAATGATTAATATATCATGTTGATATCATTGGGAAAGAATTCTCGAGTGATTTAGATAAGTTAGAAACAAAAAACACAAGTCCACAATCGAACAAACACAAGTTTGAAATGACAAATGATAGGAAAGAATGAAACAGTTGAGACAATTGACCGCTAGATCGAGATGATCGACTGCCACTTTCACAACTCGGAACTTTTCAGAACCTTGCAGACGCAGTCGACCGCACTGGTCCGCCGCTTGTTCCAGAACGCAGCGTGTTTAGAAATCTTTCGAGACGGCCGATCGCCTCCTAGCTACAGTCAACCGCTAACGGAGCAAGATTAGGGATACCGTATAACAGCTTTCCTCTTAACATACATGCAAGATCGCATTAGGGATCGGGGTGGATCACTGAACTTTTAATTTATTCGGGCAGCAAATTAGTATACCGTATAAGAACAAGGCATGTAAAAAGGAACTACGGCGTCGTTCATATATGAGAAGCAAGCTATACCAATTACCACAAGACTGAGCAGATTTGCAGAGCTCAAAAGAAGATTTACCCCCCGGAAAATCCAGGGGGAAGTTAAAATTGCCGTTCGTTATCCGCATTCACTACAGGAGAAGGGGGGAAAAAACTCTGTTTCTCAGTTGAATATTTATTTAAATAAATGAGACTCCTATGCTACGTGGACACATCAAGCGGTGTAAAAGTCACACACAATGAAGGGAAATGGCCGATAATTATCGGCACAGACAAGGACTAGGAAAGCAGAATCAGCCCGTCAAGTTCAGCAGAAGTTTTGCCCTCAGGACGAGAGTGTCTTCTGGATCTCGACAGTGACCTCGGTGGGAGGCTTTTCAGCATGCAGCTGAGCAACAATGCCTTTCCTTGCATAGTAATCGATGACCTGCAATTAAGAATAATCCCCAGATATTGTTCAACAGGAAAATAAATGAATAACATGACAGGTAAAGAGGTGCAGAAATGTCCTCGTCAACATAATATATTGGACAAGTCGACAATTATTGGTGCTAAACGTACCATTTCTTTCATCAGTGCTTTTCATTAAAATCCAAAGTCCCCTACCAAATGATGTCTTCATCATTCAAGAAAATCCCTCCCACCAATGGAAAAATAGGTCTAAAGTTATAAAGCTTTCTCACTTAAGCTAGATAATCTCAGAACATTGTTTACAAAAATCCCAATCATCTAAATGCAGCTTCGAGGAAACAAGAGTATAAAATCAACAACTGCACAATTGTTTGCTCATTTCTGAAATGCTTATTTCTTTTACTACTTTGCTTGCACATCCAACAAGGCCGAGCTTATGTCTTAATTGACCTCCAGAAAACAAAAGTAGCATTAACAAGAGCCAGAGAGAATCTGGAATCTGAATCTTGCCCCAAAGATGACATTGTCTACTGATTTTCTAATGCCGCAAGGGTTCTAAACTACAGTAGTGGGACAAGAACCAGCAGTGACCCAATCTTGACAATTCTGGGCTCATTTTCTAAATGTGCAGGGATTTTTTTATACCTCACAACATAATGAGAAGGGCATCTTCACAAACTATCTCGACTCGATTCCCAAATACACTCAATCTCTGTTTCCCATTTTATTCAGCAAGCCTGACAGCTGCAGGAGTCACCAGCAGCAGTGGCAGCTAGCAGCCATCACCACTGGTAGCCAGAAGCATTGGTAATTATCCCATAAACAACAGCAGCTTGTCACAATGACACAAGGCGCCAGCAATGGTAAGAGATAAGTTTCTTTCTCTATTTCTCACCCTCACCCTTTAGTTTATTTTGAAAGTGGATAGAACCACTAAATATATTAAATAAAAAAGAATGTACAAGTATGGGGCGGAGAGCTCCCACAGATCTCCCAAATACAAGAGTAACCCTCTGCCCCGGGAGCAAGACAAAAGAGAGAAACAGACACCCATACACACCCCTACTCCAGGGACCACACCACCAGGGACCTCACCACCGCCTTAACACCCCACAAACCTGTCCTAGAACTCAAAAGACTATCCACCTATACCGCAAGACGCACCTCCACCTCCCCTACCGAAAGAAAACACCCTCAACAGCTACATGCCTTCCTCTACCCTATCTATTTCCTTTCTTTTACTTGCCTTCTCAGCCTTAGCCTTCCTAGCGATGCCAACTTGCCATCTTCGTTGGATTCTGCAACAAACTGACCGCACATCTTTCTCAACCCCTTTCGTCTTCACCCCAACTAGACTTGCTACCTCTATAGCCCGCGACTCCATGTACCTTTTCCACATTAGCTATGATCACTTTGACCTCCTCTTTACCGAGACCTCCCTCTCCCTCCACATTAGAAACCTCGATCCGATCCGCCTCACCTTGCTTAGGCGCTACCTCTTCCTTGCCTGGATCTACCTATGTGCGAGATGACATAGCCTCGGACTCCTTGATCAGGGGAGGCAGCACTAAGACAGGCTACTTACTAAGAGCTTCCAGAAGCGAGATAGCTGCCTCCGCCTCTGCCACGAGGTCCCTGTCCGAGAGTCAAGACTCCTCACACCCCACAACGACGCCAGTTGTAGCTTCCAGCGCGCAAAATGTATCCCCTCCCTCAATGGCTAAAGGTGTGTGATCGTACTGTTCGTCGAACAGGAAAAGAGAAGAGGTAGAGCCTCGGGGACTCCCTCCCCCTCCCGACCATGACTGCATCCCTCACCTGTGGAGGGGTCAGCTAATGGGAGCCCAGCAACCTACTGACGACCACTTGTAGCTGGCACCGATGCAGCCTCAGCTTGACTCTACTTCGCAATGGCAGCCGGGAGACGGCCACCCTCCTCCAACAAAAACCCTCCCACCTGCATCGAAGGACTGTCCGACCAGCTCCGTTAACTCGCCGCCTCCTACAGGCTTAGACGTGTGGGAGCACCTTCCACACTACCGCCAGGGCAACCACCAGCTACAGCAAAACCTCCACTGCCCTCTAGAAGACACTGACTGGACAAGGATGGCTGCCAACATTCCGGTGGCATCTATGCCTGGCCCTATGCTTAAGCAAACCAGGCCGTCATTGGGGACACAGGCAGATAGTGGCCGCAGCCAGACAGCCATGACAAACGGCCAACAGCCCATCGACCGGCGGACATCTCGAACTGGCACTGCTCCCTGGTGAGGGGGGGTAGGACAAGGCCGATCAAGTAGGGAAGAAGGCTCTGATCGGGCTCCCCAATATCCATAATCGGAACCCCCTTATTGGGTAAGTTCCGGGTCGGACTGGAGGGGCCCGAGCCACCGGCGAATGCCCCAGTACCAGAACCTGAACCATACGCAGAGGTAGGCGGAATGGGGGGCGGATTCGAATTTCGAATCCCCACCAAGCCATCGTCTTCAACCTTCGAACTCCTCTAGAGAAACCCTAGGGCGGCCACTGCCACCCCTGCACCCCTCGAAGAAGAAATCTGGACAACGAAGGGCACTCCATCGACCGCCTATGTGATTACCGTCGGGATCTCCACTTTGCCAAGGGATCCCGCCAGCAAACGGAGTAGACTCCGGAGAATCAACTTGCCGAAAGAGCTAACGAGGAAGAGAGCCCCACCTTCATCACAAAGGATGAGGGGTTTCCCCTCGATTCGAATACGGACAGAGGTGTCCGAAGGGCTAGAGAAACCCCCATCCCTGAAGTCCATCTTTGAATATGCAAAATAACACCGTCTGCCGCAACAAAGTCCACAACCACTGCCGCCGCCACCATCGCCTCTTCTTGCTAGCCAACCGCCAAGAAACCCGATCTCATCACCTGCCGGAACTCCCACATTTTTGTCCTTCCATGAGTGCTAGAACCTTGGCCGCATCCGCCGCGCCGGCCACAAGGCTGACCCAGACACAACGCCTCATCCATTCCAGCCGAGATGAGAGGAGCTCTAAGGGGATCCCCCTACCTCCAAACACCCTCTCCCAACCTCGGACGTCTGCCAAGAGTGTACGACCGCAGTCAACTGCCGAGATGCTGCACCCGCCTGGATGACATCCGTGTAGGGCCTACCAAGTGCCGGCCAACTCAGCCGGCAGAACCACTGGGTGCGGCCGAGACACCCGCAGCGGTAGCAGACCGCACCTCTCAAACCCGAGAAGAACAAACCCCAACCCCCGCGAGTGAAAGCCACGAACCACAAAGAAAGGCGACCCCTCACCAGAGCAGTAGGACCACCGGGGACAACCCCCGGCACGGGGCCGCACCAGGAGGCCATCCCTGATGATGAAACTCTCGCTTCCCCAGAGTCTCTCTCTAGAAATCGCTAGAGAAGCGCTAATGAATTGGAGTGTATAAAATGAGTGGCCCTCACCCTTTAGTTCTTCAACAATGTGAATCATGAGGCTGGAACCTGATAGACCCAGCTGAAAATCAATCAGAACCAGATGAATCTAACCTGGTTTGAGAGAAACCACAGGGGTTGACATAGATTCTATTTCTCTCACAGGGGTATATCTACAGCAAGCTGGGCTTTTGTCCAACATCCTAAACTTCCATGAAAGTTGTTTACTTCAGAAATTTCCGAAAGAAATGTAGATTATACCACCAATTTTATTAAAAATAAACAGAGGTAGTACAATCGGAAACCGAGGAGAGGTTCCTCTCAAACAAACATGACTGCAGACATCACAAACTACAACTGCACAATTGTTAGAAAACAACAAGGAATTCAACACAATGTAGACTAATTCCCCCCTCAAAGTACATGCCCTCTGCCAGATAATTACTCCTGAAGATTTGCAGTCCTTCATCAATGATGCAATTTCCCTTTTGCCTTGACTTTGTTTCTGCTGTGGAGCACCGTTAAGGTGGAGACTCTTCAGTAATTTTCTAAATTGTCCGGGGTTTGACATAATTTTGATGCCTAGCATCCCAGCCTTCTGAATTAATTCTTCATCACTCCATGTTGACAGAAATGTATGTATAGCCAGAGCCCTCGATCATGATTACTTGCCCTGCCTAAATCTCCTTTTTCCACTGCAGAATCAACTTTCTTGCCATCAAAAACCACCAGAGGAAGATACTCTTCCACCCTGTCGCAACTAAAAATGGGCAATGGAGGATTACTCTCCAGAACCGGCACTCTGTCATCCCTCCATTCTCGCAAAACCAAGGGCAGCAGACCGTTGATTTGCTGGCCATTCTCCAATCTGTAAATAGCACTAACAGATATTTGTTTATTCTGCAGAATCTGTAAGCTATGCCGTCTTCTATAAACCTCAAGGGCCCCTCCTCTATGTTTACTTTGTGGGCCTTTCTTCCCGAGGACAGCAATAATGTCAGCTGCCAATTGAGAGATTACCTGATGCCAGCCTAAATTCCCAGAAGAAACTGGAACGCTACTACTTTCCTTAAACAATTCCTTCCCTACACTTACCTTAGACTGAATTTTTGAATTTTGAATTTGTCAGTCACCCTGTAAAGAAGAAGAGAATGCCCACAAATCCCTTGTTCGCATGCCAAGATTTGGTGTTTGTGCAGCCTGTACTTCATTAGCAACCGGACTAGCCTTTCCTTGGCCAGGCTGAGCTGTCACCGAGCCAGAGAACCAGTTGAGTCACTCTGAGATGACCCGGTCAACTCGCTCATCTTCAACCTCGGAACACCATTGGTCTGTGCAGCAGCAACCCTAACATGTGCCTTGACGGCTTCCTTGTAGGATTTTGCTGTACAGGAACTACCAACCATGCCCCGAGACAGAGGTTCAATATCTACGACCACCCAATAATAGGAACCGCGCCAACGAAGTTTCCCATGCTTCAGACTAACAGACATCAAACGAAATTCAACCTGGATACGAGCAAACTGTAAAGACTTCCACGCTTTCGTGTCCTTGTCTACGCCTACTAAAAGCCCAAACGACGACACCAAACTAGAGAAAACTTTGACACTCCATAAAGGTAATGGAACTCCCAACACATGACACCACCGAGCAGGCCCTTTGGCAGCCACCTTTGTATCACAGCCCTCCTGCCACTCCGACCTCACCATCGAAACTTTGTTGACAACAAACTACAGTCAGTAACACACCATCTTTCAACTTAACATCGGAAAAAAAAGTAATGAAACGATTAGGACCCAACATACTGACCGACCACTTGGACTGCTCCCTCCACTTATTCCTCATGGCATGAGCAACAGCATTATGATCCACATTGCCTTCCTGGACAACTCCAATCAAAGCACCTCGCAAGACCTGCAGATTACGCTCGATGGATGGAGACCATGGTGCATCCATAAGCACAAACTGTTCAGGATCTGCAATGGTGACGGCCTCGTGGATGACCGCCATCACCTTCTTCTCCCTCAGAGAAACATGCACAGAAGTGCACCGGAAACTTCTGTGGCCTGCCTTCTTGCACTGCCAACAAATGGCCTCTCTGTTGCAGGAAGCTGCCCAATGCCGCACACATACACCAGAACACAAATTAGTTGAAGGATCCGGCTTCCATCCCTGAGAAGAACAATCACCCGAAGCCCCCGAAAACCTACAAGAGTCAGAATCTGGCAGCCTGCCACTGTCCCTGTCACCCTCGCCCTCGCCCGCATTCTCACAACCTGCATTGCCAGTGGCTCTGCTATTGCTCGTCGCGGAAAATTACTTTAGATATTTCCAAGAGCTGTCTCTTTTCAGTATAGATAAGTTATTGGAACTGGGGGAAAAAATGAACAAAATGAACTAGGGGCAACAACAAAGAACATCAATTTAAACAGGAACCGCTTAACATTTCTATCTGATTGCCACATTATACAATGCATAGTACATCTTTGTCCTATGAACACAACTATAGCTCACATTTTTCTACACTTCAAGAAATCAGGTCAAACCAATCATGGATAACATGGTTCCTGGAAACAATCTTAACAAGAGTATTCCCCCAAGGCTCCAGCTTAAATGGAACTGTCATATTTAACACTGAAAGAATCAGGAGACATGGATCCAATTTTGCTTATACGGATTGGGACTATTAATCAGATCCAAATGGAGGATAACATCTGGAATTGGCTGGAATCTGATAACATCTGGAATTGGCTGGAATCTGGCTAAATCAGATATGAGCTAAACTGGGCTGAATTTGAATCAAAGTATACAAATTAATTTAAAATAAAATAAGGAATTGGCAATCCTCGACCAAAATGCAATCAACACAAGCTCATCACAGCCTGATTCACAACTGTGGGAATCTTGGATATATATCAAATCATCTTGGATAATTTTTGGTAAATGTCAAAGATTTTAAAATGAGGGGGGGCGGGGGCGGCAGAGGCGGAGTTAGAGGTAAAGAAACTGAAGAATCTAGGTCAAGTTGAAGAACGTAAGGATTTTGACAAGATAAACTAAAAAAATCCAACTTCTGCAGTAGCTTACATTCCTACAATATACTGATACCAGCAACACCAGAAGAGAACATAAATTGCTCAAGTGTAAGACCATATTCTGTGGGGCTAACTGATTCCAGCAAAGAAGTCATTCCGTGCAAGCCATATTGATGGCCCACTGCACCAGACACTAGTCATTCTCCCCAACAAACTCAGGTACTTATGATCCATAATGACTAATGGAAGAAACAACTCCTACTTGTTAACATCCTTGAAACATTTTGCCATAGCTAGGGGAGTCAAACCAATTCCTGAACAGGCCCCACACTTCATTCAAATGACATAGACAAGTTGCTCAAATTACTGGAAATTTTTATTTGTAAACCCCAGTCTATTTGATGTAACTCATAATTTTCCACTAACCAATATGGAAAATTGAAATCTTTTCTTTATTGATCAACAAACATAAACCAGCAAAGATGCCTTAGATATCCTGGCTGTCAATTCTATAAAATCTTCCCCCCTTGAAAATCCCTGCAGCAGATACTCATCTCAAATGTTAATAAAAATGAGGGATCATAAGCTGTTCCTAAAAGTGCTCTTAAACAGAAGAACACATTGGTAAACAGCAAATCTACACCCAGAATTATTGATACAATCTCTTTTCTCTCATGAGTGGCTCACCTATTTGTTACCCTAACAAAAGGCACACCATTTTGTACATCTCTCCAGAATTATTTTTCTGTTCATTACCCAACTATGAAAAACCAAAACATTTAGCACCTCTTACAGTCTATTCCCATCAGCATGATGCCGAGAGCATGTTGTTCCTTGGTCAAGACAGAAATATTGAATAAACATTTTTTTAATGTGGACACACTGAATAAACATAATTTACAGCAAGATGATATCCCTAAATCATTAATGCAGGGAACTCAACCATGTGATAAAAGCGTCTGCAAAAGGAAGGGAACGTATGACAGCTCAATTTTCAAATCTCTAAGCACATAAGAAAAATGTTTCTTCCCATATTCTTCTGAAGGTCTTCTGATTTGCATATCCGGGTCAAAATGGCTATAGAAATAGAATGACAAAGCCACAAGCTTTTGTTAACAGCTACAATACCAAGCATTTTCTCTTTATCCAGGGGGAAAAACTAGAGTCCTATAATAAAAACAAAATTAAACTCCAACAAAAATTCAACCAAAATGCCATGAACCACGATCAAGGAGAAAGCATACCGGCTCTGTTTGTCTGTGGAAAGCTTCCAGCCTGGATTTGAGAACTGCTGCTGTGTCATCTTTTCGTTGAATCAATGGCTCCGCAGATACCTTCCAAAGATGAAAAAGAAAATATTTTTGTGTTCAGCACAATGTGATGAATGACATAAAAAAACTATATTTATTAAGACGATGATACATTCTAGAAAAGGGTTACTGAATGCCTCATCAAGTGAAGAAAGTATCATTTGATAAGTCAAAAATTAAAAACCAAACACGTAAACCCGGGGAAAAAGGGCATACACTTATCCATCTTTCTCAAGAGTTTATTTGGAGAAAAAGCAACATGTTCATGAAAACTAAGAGGAATAATCCTCAATGCAAATTGTAGGGATTAAGATATCTATCTGGTTCTTCAAACAAAGTTAATTTGGGATGCAATTCAATACATTGAAGAAAGCCATAACAGACAATGTCATAACACAAACTGTAAGGACAAAAATGCACATGAACGATTAAAAATAGTAATCTTATGCGCAAACATAAGCAGACAATTTTCTTTAAAACTGTCAAATCAGGATGGAATTCATCACATTCAAGAAATCCCTAACAGTTTATGCTCACAAGAGAAGTTCCAAGTACTAAAATGCATGTGATTTAGATGATATCCACGGTAACAAAAAGAAGTCTTACACAACCAACAAAAGCAGAAATATTCTCTTTATGTGGCACACTGTTGAAGGAAAAAAATGCACAAGGAAGATTAAAAATAGTAATCTTATGCGCAAACATAAGCAGACAATTTTCTTTAAGACTCAAATCGGGATGCCATTCAACACATTCAAGAAAGCCGTAACAGTTTATGCTCACAAGAGAAGTTCCAAGGACTAAAATGCAAGTGATTTAGATGATATCCATGGAAACAAAAAGAAGTCTTACACAACCAACACAAGCAGAAATATTCTCTTTATGTGGCACACTTTCAATTGGTCAATCTTCCCCACACCCACATTCAGCATATTTCCTGAAAACTTTAGATGACATTCAGGAATGCTAGCTTGGCATGCTGCACTTGATGGCACCCAACCTTCAGGTCATACAGCAGAGATCAGCTGCATTTTCTGGAGTGCTGAACTAAAGTTTGGTGTTCCTGTTCTGAAGACCACACGATGGGAAGTACTGAACTTCAGTTTGGTGCTCCTGTTCTGAAGATCAGTACTCTGAATCATCTGATCTTCAGAAAACCTCTCTCTCTCTCTCACTCTCTCTCACTCTCTCAATAAGTGTACACATATTCACTAAATACTTCCCTTAAAATAAGTCAATGGTAGAATCTACTACTCTCTCACTCTCTCTCAGTAAGTGCACTGTGTCACATATTCACTAAATGTTTCCCTTAAAATAAGTCAATGGTAGAATCTACTACTCTCTCACTCTCTCTCAGTAAGTGCACTGTGTCACATATTCACTAAATGTTTCCCTTAAAATAAGTCAATGGTAGAATCTACTACTTTCTGTTCATGTTTAGCAAAAAAAGATACCCTTACAAGTCCTGGAAAGTAATGGACTAGTAGTTATTCACCCGTTATCACATAGTAAAACAAAGTGAGGCATTGATCCAAATTCAAAAAATCAAGAAGTTCATTAGCTCACTTGTGAAACCAATCGCCATGGCTAAGATGGCATATATGGTTGAATGATTTCAGGTGCATGTCTATTGCATGATCATTTCATACAACCAAATTAAAGCTAAAATTCATTTTAGACCATAACATATGTTCCTTTCAAATGCCATAGTTCAGACCATAATTGTTGCCCATTGAAAAACATAAAAAGAAAGTATATAAAATGGCAGCTTGATTCATATGATGGCCAAACTTTAATGGCACATTTTGCTTGAGAAATGGCATCATTCAGTATATCAGCCTCTCTTAATTGTCATCAGCTGATGAATCATGTGCAGAGTATGGCCATATGTAGACAAGGCAAGACATGTTAGCTTACATCATCAATCCCTGGAACCTTTGGAGGTGAAAATTTTGTGTGATATGACCTTCCACTAGCAGGATGGATCCACCGGCCTGTTATTCTCTCTTCTAGTATCGCATCATCAACTGCAAAGTTGAGTACCTTGTCAATCTTAGTTCCTTGTCCTTCCAGCATCTCATCAAGCTGCATCAAGCAGTTGAAAAGATTAGCAAGTGCCACGAGAATATCAATCAGAACAAATCATGGTATTTTTGGATCATTGACCTTTTGTGCTTGGGTGACAGTCCTTGGAAATCCATCAAGAATGAAACCCTTCTGACAGGATGTTTTCTTCATTGCTTCATCAATTATTCCAACAACCAAATCATCAGATACAAGCTCTCCCTAAAAGAAATAGAAAGACAAAGAAACAATGAAAAAATAAGAATCAGTTACATCTGTTCAGAGAGTGAAGAAGTAATGATATGGCTGCCACTACATTATTAAGACATTATGGATCATCACCTTGTCCATGGCCTCCTTTGCCTTAATGCCAAGAGGTGTCTTTGCAGCAACAGCAGCCCTCAGCATGTCACCAGTGGCCAAATGACATAAGCAAAATTCATCCTTGATGATAGGAGATTGTGTCCCCTTTCCAGATCCCGGTGGACCTATGATCACCATATTTGTCATGGTTTCACAATGAACAACGCATGATTAAGGCATTGAGTTATTCAGAAGACAGAGTGCATAGTGTATATGGCATGGTACTAAAAGCCGGCGGAACCAGAACTGGCCGGAACCAGTCTGGTTCCAATATGGTGAAATATGGCCAAAACCGGCCATGGAACCGGAACTGGCTCCAACCGGTTCCAATCCCAGAAACGGTTTTCAAAACCTTGGTATATGGACCAAGAAGTTTCATACTCTTCCAGTTTGAATCAAGCTGAAGAAGGAAACTTTGTAATTGACAACAAATCAGAAAATAGGGAATACGACAAAAACAAATAGTCTATTTCTCAGAATTGAATAAGATATGATGTCATGTGACTTCAAAAATCTAATGAATAAACTCAAAAAAACTTAGGTGAACAGGATTTTCCCATTGTTAAAATCATAATTCACATGACTGCAACAAAGTTTCACAATAAGTCAAGTGCTACACAATCATATGAGAACCTAAAATTTATTCACAAAAAGCTCTAAATATGGAAATGTGTGATCAAATCCCAAAGAAATGTCAAAGATGGCTTCTTTTCTTAACATCCGAATTGGTGAAAGCCAACAATGCAACGAAGAAAACTCATTTGCTTCCTTAGGATGACTTCGTATATATCATTCAACATAGAAAAGACTTGGAAGTTGGAAGACAACCACCTCCTCTCAGATGAAAGGGTACGACAGGAAAAAGTGACTGAAGTAGGGTGGGAACTGGGAAGAAAGTGGTTAGTAAGATGGACTGGAACAAATACTGTCATGCAAAAATGGACCATGTTCCAGAAAGATAGCTCAAACAACACAACTTACAGGCATTCTAATGACTATATCATCTGAGATCATGATGTCTCAAGAAACATGGGAGAAAGAAGCTACAACCTGACGTTAAGCACACTAGGATGGCCTGCTTCAACCCCATAACCAGTATGAAACATGGAGTTCATCTTATATAGCATGCTCTTCTAAATGAGAAACCATGCTATTATGCTAAGAAACAAATTCCCCATTTACAACATGGAAAAGGTGAAGAAGGATCCCCCAAACATGTAAGAAACTTAGCAGCTGTTGAACAGCTCTAACTAAAATCAGGAAAATGCTTCCCCTAGTAGGCTTCCAAAATATGTCTCTAACATAACCCTAGTACAACCTCTAGTGGACTCCCTTTAGGAGGGAGCCCAGAGATGTAGAGTCGGTTGTCTCTTTTGTGTGTGAGAGTGAGGAAATGGGCTGAGCTCCTTTGTAATGTGAATTCCCTCAACTCTTCTCTTTTTGTATTGTTGGGGGGTTAGTGTGTTCCACACTATCTGTGTGGCCTTTTGTATAGTTTTTTTTTCAGGAGCTTCTTTTATATACTTGTATATCACATTTTTCATTTAATACAACATTGGTACCACCCACTTTCAAAAAAAAAAATAACCCTAGTACAACCTGCTTTAGTCATAGGCATTCTGTTATGGAGATTGGTCCGCAGATGAGTTTGTGGTTTGGTGGGTTATGGGAGTGGGGGTTGATTTGTTTGGTTGTGTGAGCATACATGTTAGGAAATTCTTAACAACATGAGTAAGTAAAATCACTAGCGCCCCGGTTCTTTTTTCTTTGGTCCTTTTCTTTCCTTTTGCCAAATCAGGATGTCTCCCAGGCTTAAGACCGAGAATGACCCCTTACCACTGGCTAAAAGCATGAGTTCCATGTACCCTCCAGTTACCAAAGTCTATAATTAAGTTAATACAAAATTAAACCCCAGTAATTTAAATCCCATATGGACATGGGAAAATTATAGTATTTTTAATTACTAATTATTTTTTTTTATCAGGCTTGAGTTAGAAACATTTTGTGCTTTCTAAATGACCATCAATTCCTCCTTACTAGTACTGGGTGCCAGATACAAAGATTAGAATCGTGGTAGAGAATAAACGTAACAATAAGAAAACATCCACTACGAGCTATCTTATTTAGAACAAAGTTATATTTGCACGTAACACTAGCACGTAAATGAAAGTCAGAGAATGCCAGAACAAAATAAAATAAAATAAAACAGAAATTACATTCATTTTGGCTAGAAAGACTACAGACTACAAAGGCAAGGACAACGGCAGTTCCAAGAACGGAACAAAACGCGTAGTCGAAGAGGCTCCATTTCCACGTAGACCGTAACAAAAACTCTCTCTTACATTCAAACCTCGTTCGTTTTTTGGCAAAGTAGATTTTCATAGCGTGTAAACTGTAAGCCGTGGAAGCAATCAAGGGCGTGTTTGGATGGCTTCCACTTTCGGCATGAAAATTATTAGGTAAGAGCGGATCTACCAAATTTTGGACACTTTAGACTACTCAGCCTCTTCCCCACGATCCCATTTTTTCCCAACTTACGAGGCTCCAATGCAGCCTTTTACTTTAGAGCCCAAAAAAACCCACATAAGTGGCTTCCAAGTTCTAATGTCATTTCCTCAAAAATAAGTATGCAGAGACATGTGGAAGCCCAGAAGTGCTTCCAAATGGAAGTTACGCCAAAGACGCCAATAAAGTCTGTAAGAAGAAACGGCCAGGCGAAAGGGAGGAAAAACTCAAAATAAATGTCAGAGAAACGGCAAGAATAATGTCAAAACACACTCAGAGGGGAAAAAAGAAAAAAAAGATGCGAACTTTAATTAAGGAACCGGGAGATAGCGGGCTAAACCCCATCAACAACGAGATAAATCGCAAAGAAATCACCGAGAGAAGACCAAACTCCGACAATCGAACACCTTCACCAGAATTCGCGCGGGCTCAATCCCGGACAAACCCTAAAAAGATCCAGAAGGGGAGATCGAGTACCGATGAGGATGAGGCGCTTGTCGGGCTTAGTGGCGCACTTCATGCGGCGGAGGAGCTCCGTCATTAGGTCCACCGAGGGGACCTCCTCCAGATCCACGCCCGCGCTCGACGCCATCGCCCCTCCTCTCTTCGGATCCCGGAAGCCCTCCCCTCTCTTCGTCCTCTCTCGCTCCCACCACCACACAGCAACACAAGAAGAAGAATAATAAGAAGAAGAGTTGGAGGTCGGTTAAAAGGGTTGGTAGAGAGGTTGCCATGTCGTAGTTCTTGCAGTCGTACGCATGGGCAGCTGATGACGCCATCCAAACGTGTTGGGCCGCGAGGCGCTTGCGTAATGGCCCCTGGTTGGCCCACGGATGGGGGACGAATGCGTCGAAATTAAGCATCTGTTCTTGAGGTAACCCCGAAGAAAATGATGGGACCTTCACAAAAACATCCTCTAGAAGATATATTTACATAGAATTTGCTACTAAAATATGAATACTGTGTAAATGGATCAGTACCTCAATTGCAGAGATCAAGATTTTAAGTATCGGTACGATACACTATGAATTGCACATATCAGATCGTATCAAAGGAAGACGGAATATGTAACAAGTGGTACGTAACTAGTTCATTGAATACCGCACATAATCGTGCGTCTCGTTGTGTATCGAATTAATTCAAGGTGATACACTCACCGATACGTGCACAACGAGTGATTCAAGTCAATTTTATGATAGCATCTATATATTACTTAATATATTTTATATAGATAAAATATAAGAGGTTACTTATTAACTCAGTTGATTAGTATATTTGTGTAATATAGAGGCCATGGATTCAATACTTAGATGATCATATTTAAAATAAATAGCTTCCATCTACGTCATTTGGTAAAGATTTTAGAGGGGATACGAGGAGAAAGAAAAAAATTAATATATTTTTATTAAAATTTTAATATATTTTTATTTTATTATAATTTATGACTTAAATTATTATAATTCGTATAAAAATATATTTTGATAAAATTTATTAAAATAATTATTTATATTTTTAAAAATATATATGATCTAATAGACTCGTCAATTAAGACTGTCAATGGATCAGATCGACCTGATAGGCCTATGCGCTTAGTTTCATTTTGTGCTGAGCCATCAGGCCCTTTTCGACTCGGGGGCTTTAAGTTGGGTCGGTGTGATCTAATAGACCCGTCAATTGTGACCGTCAATGGGTCAGGTC
Source organism: Amorphophallus konjac (assembly GCA_022559845.1). Taxonomy (NCBI): domain Eukaryota; kingdom Viridiplantae; phylum Streptophyta; class Magnoliopsida; order Alismatales; family Araceae; genus Amorphophallus; species Amorphophallus konjac. The sequence goes on along the minus strand of JAHNEJ010001626.1, from coordinate 30,596 downwards.
GGCTCGATAGGTTTGCAGTTTGGCTTCATTCTGGGCTGAGCCGTCAGGCCCTTCTCGACCTACAAACCCTTAATTAGGCCTAAAAGTCTAACTCAACTAAGACAACAGGCAGGGCTCGGGCTTTGAGTTCAGCTCGCCGATCGGCCCAACTTATTCTTCTTTTTTTCTCCCTTCAATTTTTTTATTTAACCAGAAATAAAAATTATCTTATTTTATTTAATTAAAAAAATAAAAATCTCTTCTAAAAAATAATATCTAAAACTCTAATGAATTTAATAATATTATAAGTTTTATATTCATATATATATATATATATTATTTAATTTGTTGGGTTGAGCTAAGTCGGGCGAAAGTCGGGCTTGTTAAAACGTCGGGCCCAGCTCAGCTCGACATAGCTCGAGACCGGACCCGGATTAGGCTTTAAAATTGATGAGTCGGGCCTGGGTCAGATCGACTTTAAGCCCGACTCGACCCGGCCCATTGACAGCTCTACCGCTAATTACAAAACACCACATACCCGAGCACTATTCTTCTTCGTCTCATTTCTTTTTATTTCTTTTTAAATTATGTTTATTAAATTTTATTTATTAAATACATTATGATTATCTTAAATTTATGTTTAAAATAATAAAATTGTTAGCCAAAATTTAAAAGTGAAAAAGTATTTTAAATGAGAAGAATTATTACAAATATGATTTCCTTATGGCGGCCAAAATCAAAGCATCCCCTAAACATTATTACCAAATGAATTAAATAGAAGATAAAAAAATATTTTAAAAACATGAACAATATAAGTTTTGAATGTAAAGACCTCGTCAAATTAACCACACACCCTAGCCAACTAAGTTAACGGATCGTATAGGTATCAACAATTCTATTTATATAGACAAATCAAAGGTGGATAATTTTTATTTTATTTTCATGTCTCGATATGCTATGATACCATACGAGTAAATAAACAATAGATACGACAAATATCGACGGAGACATCGCCTTACCGTTGAGGTGGCCCAATTCATCAGTATGTACTGCTGTGTGTTGGTCCCAGTGTCCTACTTGGCCTTGCGATGATTTTATTTTTGCACATTATTTTTTTTTGAAGTTTGAGGATATCCTTTTTAAAATTGAAGTTTAAATTTATAAGAATAGTGGAATACACTTATTATAGGACCTACTTTTTTTGCGTAGATATAAAGGACCTCCTTAACCTGATGAAATAATGAAAATATAAGAAAAAACTTGCTAATTTAGAAGGTCCATCATTGCTATTAAGTAAATAATAACATAATCATTCGAGTCATTTGAGACAGAGTCAGACGAAGACACGTGATCATCCTCGTGACCTCTAAACTCTAGCTCTATCATAGTAGGTGGTCCATGTAGATCTCCCCCAACTGCACAAAAGATGCTGCATGTGAAGAGATAGGCGATACATAGAAACTCTAAAGAAAACTGTAAAGAGTATCAACTAGTGTATCTCTAGAGAAGGAAGGGTGGAGAGGTGCTATTAGAACTCTAGAGACGGATGTAATCTCGGGTCTCCGGATAATAAAAGAGCCATCTTGTAGCGTTGTCTGAAACTAGACTCGTACATTCCATGGAACAGAAAGATAAGAAACACAATTTCTATCAAATCCCGCGAGGTGCTCAAAAAACTTGTATTCTAATGATACGATGTTCACAACAAATATAACGAATGTGTCGATTACCTTTAACGATGTACCCGTGTGCCTAGGCAGAGTGGTGTCAATTATGTGGCATCTACAAAGTTTAAAATTTGGTGATAGCGAACAGTCATGTCAATTAGAACTTGGCAGAGTGGTGTCAGTTCTGTCACATCCTGAACTAGTTGTAGTGGAAATTACTCGAAATGTGATAGCGAACATTCATGTCAATCAGAACTTAAGGAGAGGACAACCACAAGAGACAACTCAATTAGGCCCAAGAACAACTATAATTTTATTGATAAATCGATATCCTTGATACAACAGACTCAAATCACAAATTCTAAACTCGAAGGAAAGGATACAAATGCAAGACCCTAAACTTCTAATCTAGACTCGAGAAGAATAAAAAGATGCAAGTTCTAATGACTCTAAGAGCACTCGATCACACATCGCCCTTCTCAGTGGAGTGGATAATAACATCATCTTATTTATTATCTGAAAAATGTTAAATAGCACTGTGTGAGCGAGAAGCTCAGTATGAATTACATCTCTATCGTCAGACATTCTTTAAGTAACTAGTCTATTGATATAATATATGCACTAATGTCAAGAAAATCAGAATGAGATATATAAATCAAGACAATGGAAATCTAAGCAGGAAGATAAATGGACACAAGTAAGATGAAGAATAATCAAGATGAGAGTGTCAAGCACTGGAGATAACTTTTCAAATTTTTAAGAACATGTATCAAGTATATTATCAAATGGATTGGCCATATAACGTAAGAATCCCATAAGAGGTAATATGTCAAGTCAAATAATTCGAGTAATTCAAATAATTTAAGCATTCATGAATGAGTGGAATGTCATAGATTAATCTAGCTCATTTGTACTTTAGTGTAATGTCACACCAGGTCAATAGTAGCTCCCATGGATACGAGTACTTTCAAGTGCTCCTCTTAAAATCAGACTGGGCCCTTATGGTGCGAGACATTGAAGTATGGATCATCGATCTTATAAAAATATCTAGACATCCACATTATATATAAAATGGCCAAATGAATTTCAAGGTAAAGTTCTTGTAATCAAGCCATAGATTCATGTGAGAGATTTCACAATTTCAAAGAAATTCAAGAAATGCTTAAGTACGTTAGACATCAATCAAATAACATGAGATAAAAATGATTTTAACAATATTCGACATTAGCACGTTAAAATTCTTATTGGAACCATCAAAACCCGGACTAACGACGTTGCTGAAACGTGGTCAGTTGTGGGGTATCGCTCAGAAAACTAGACATAATGCAGTCATGCGTACGAGCATGATTTAAAATGAAACTGGGTTGAACGCAGTCTCTGTACAAGCTGCGTTCATTCATGAACGTGGTCTAGAAGCAAGCCCCGATAATCAGAATGCGGCCATGGTGAGGACCACGATGAAGTTAAATCACGTCCTTAGACCCAGACCCAGTTTAAAGGTGACTTCTGTTATACAGACACGTTTCAGGACATTTAGACACTTTTCTTCTAAACATGGTCTATCAGGCCACCGCCTTCATACGAACGCGGTCTCTAGGTATGTTGCGTTCAGAACGAGCTGAACAGAACCAGACACAACCTCATTCTGCGGTTCTAAAGGCCGATTGAATCATATCTTATGACAGTAAGACGTGATTCTATGAGTTCTCAGAGTTGTTAAGGTACAACTTGCTCGGCGCCCATGAGAGAATCCATGGTTCGCGGAGTCTTACGGAGACCTTAGTGAAAAATTTTCAGTCCGACGGAGGGATTATCCGGCGGAGGGTTCTAACTTCACGAAAGGGCTTTGCAATGAAATCAAATTAAAATCATAGTAAATGATGGATACACATCACCGGAGTAACATGATCTTCAAAATGAAATGAAGCTCGTTGAATCAAGTATCTTGGTAAGCCATCGAAGATAATTAATTGAATCGGGGGCTTAACATGGGACAACTCAAACACATGTTAACATCTAAGTCTTTTAAGCATGCTAAGATTAATTTCCAGGAAAGAATAGAACATGAAGATCAATTACGACACGAAGGTAGCATGAATCATAGGAAGAATTATAAGATCAAAGGAAAGAACTTTAATCTTCAATATGATTTACCTAATCATGTGGTTGTTTAGACGACATGTTTAAAGAAAACATGATTTTGGACATCAAAATTTACAGATTTGACATGCGGGAAAACTAGGGTCTCAGGCAAACCAAAAGATGAATGCAGTAACTCTAGAGGCCGCATACCGGAATGCGGTCAAGATGGACACTGCGATCTAAAATAGAATGCCAAATACCATGGGCGTTCATGTTAAAATCATGTCCAGGGTACCAGAAGCGCTCAATAAGTAGTGTGCATCTCCTTTACAGGACGCATTTAAATGCAATATCCAATATTCAAAAATTAAATGCAATAAAAAGATGAACGCGGTCGATACAAATACCATGTTTAAGTGAAGATGGTCTACTTGGTAACCGTGATCTTGAGTCGACTTTCAAATAAACAAATATCCGGCATTCATGTGAAAGTCGCGTCTAGGATGTAGGACGCGTTCAACAAATCACATCCCTTTGATTGGATGCAATTTAATTAAACTATCCAAAATTTAAAAACAAAAGTATGACCGTGATCTATCAAGCGCACACGTTCAAATCGTGGTCCCTGTGACCATTGCGATCTAAAATAGAACTCCGTTCCTGCGAGAAAACGCGAATACGATGATACATTTTCAATAAAATTCAAAATACATGCTTTTTGCCCAATAAAATTTGGGGAAATAAGTATAGAATCAAACTAGACATGCATCTAAATCTATTTGATTGATCAATTAGGGTTTACCCTGAAAGAACACCTGCCATAGATTGGATTTAAGAAGAAGCACGCATAACGCGAAGAATGCCCCAAGAGCCTTGCTCTCCTCCTTGAAATACACCCTCAAACCCTCGGGAAACTCTCCTCCAGCAACCTAACGGCCGAGAAGAAGATGATAGGGCTCTTTTAATGGATTAAAACCGCCTAGAAAGTCTGGATTCGGGGTAAGAAAGTCAAGATAACAATCACCCTGAATTTAACATTCAAACCCAAATTTCAAACGCCACCACCTTTTCTAGCCCTAATTAGAGTTAAGATTGGGCAGATGAAGACTTCCTTTGATGAGCTAGGGTCTAGGTTTTAAAATTTGGCTGCTAGTTTCTAGAATTAAGTCCAATTAGCCCATTAAAATTGGGGGTTTAGGGTTCCTCTGATTTTAGATCCATCAATTCTCAATTTAGCCCAATAAGAGTTATCTTTTAGCCCACATTTCGATTATAACTATCTCTTGTGATTTTAATTGGGACTCTTATAATTTTTTTATATTTTTAAAAGTTTAACTCCATATTTAATTCAAGTGAATTCAATTATTTAATCTACTTAAAATTTTAAATTTTAATTTCATCATTAAATCAAGGAACTTCAATTATTTAACATAATTATTTATGTTTTATTCTATTAGCCTAATTAGAATTGGAGATTTTAGAAATTTTAAATTTTAAAGGTTAATTTAATCCTCTAAGACTAATAAGCTTTTAATTATTAACATATTTCATAATTGTAATAATTATCAACGTTATTTAGCCCACAACAATTATATTGAAATTATTCTTATTATGTTTAAGAAATTATATTCATTTAATTATATTTATCTTTTAATCTGGTCTACTACAATCAACTAGTGTATCTCTAGAGGAGGAAGGGTGGACATGTGCTATTAGAACTCTAGAGACTGATGCAAGCTCAGGTCTCCGGACAATAAAAGAGCCATCTTGTAACGTTGTATGAAGCTAGACGCAGACATTCCGTGGAACAGAAAGACAAGAATCACAATTTATGCCAACTCCGGCGAGGTGCTCAGAAAATTTGTATTCTAATGATACGAAGTTCACAAGAAATACCTTTAACGATGTACCCATGTGTCTAAGCAGAGTGGTGCCAGACTGCCAATTATGTGGCATCTGCAAAGTATAAAATTTAGGATCTGTTAATTGAAGAAAAAATACATAAAATAAGTTGACAAATAAATAATGATAAGCCGGAGTTATACATTATCAACCGGCGTAATAGATAATCACTGTACTACATGATACGCATCAATTATCTTTGTTTGTTTGTCATGTTTCCAGGAAAAACCTGTGGATTCGCATATTCAATATTTATCGTTGTTGTCATTTTCTTTTGTGAACCCAACTAATTGGTGAAGAAACTCTTAATACCCCCTTGGATGATGAGGAGGTCTCGATGATTAAGTACCACTCCTTGATGCTCCAACTTCTGCACGATGTCTCGGGGTTTCTTCCTCTTGTAATGCCTATACCCCGCATCTACTCTCGCGTAATACACGTTGTAACTCTTTAGCATATGGATCGCTCACTGTAACCTGGATATCAGGCTAAGGAGACTGAGGCCGCTCGTCATCATCTGACCATGTCTCTTGCTCATGAACACTATCATTATGTCTTCCAAAGATAATTTACTTTTTTTTTTTGGTTTCCTCCCGAGAGAACTTCCAAAATGTCTCTATTTTGACATCTGCCAAGTGTTTGACCATTGCAAGTTTAACTTGTTTGAGCACATATGTACAGTCAACGACTTCACTATATTTAGCTCCTACTTCCCCTATCAAATGCTTCTTTAAGCGGGAGACACATCCTCCCTTACATTTCTAGTGCCCATAGTTGCATCACCACTGATGTCTATTATTCCCCAACATCCAACTGTGCCTTGGGAGTCATATGTTACACAGTATATAGCATAAAAATATGAATCTTATAAGAGAACATTACTCGATAAATTTGGTTACTTTATATAGAGTAATCCATATCACCCAAATCTCATTTAAGTCCGAAGATTGAAACATAACCTAAGGAAACCCATGCGCTGGAGTGAAGTTAGTTTGACCCAAATTATTCACCCCCATTCCAATGGCCATGCCTACCACTATCGTACATCACACTATGTCCTGCATATAGAATTGAAGTTTAAGAACGTGTGGAGGGCAATGAAAGAAGAAGGCGGTAGCATATATGGGTTTACTCCTGATTATGTCCCTCGTGTGATGTAATAAGAGGATTTATTAGTTACACTTTTATTGCCTTCACAAACTTTTTATTTGGGGCGGGGGGGGGGGGCGTGGAACATGTGACAGTCCAAGTTTGTAGATTCACTACCACGATCTCTTAAAACACTCTGATAAGGTCACCGTTTGCTTATAGGGTCAATCAGTATTTTCTATCCGTAGAGGTTAAAAAATATCCCATTTGTCTCGTATTACACATTTAAGATTTGTTCGTTGAGGAAGAATAGTCGATCACCCCGAAGAAATCTACAATCACTAGACAGAATGTCATAAGGAGCCCTAGGAGTGATCCTAGAGATAACCCTCTAATATTTAAATCAGTAGCGATCGGGAGGAACATAACGGAAGTTTAGGGAGAGGGAGAGAGAGCTCGTAGAATGGAGGCGAAGAGTGGAGAGTTCTCGAAGGGGCGGACAGTGCCGGAAGACAGAGAACGAGTTGGGAGAACTGGGTGAAGGACGTACCCCCAATTAGTCTTCTCTGTATCGCATGTCTGCTCTTGTCGTTGAGTCTCCGTCTGAGGTCATCTCTCTATTTGTGTATTGCTTTGCAAGTGACCCTTTTCATGTGTATGGGTGATTCTCAGCGTGTGACTACGTCCCTATAGGTTCGTACGGGGATCTATTTATACCAGTCGCGGTGGGTTCCTTCTTCTCTGGCTTAGCAGCAACGACATGATTAGTGGAGTGATTTCTTGCTCAATCGCGCGCACACGCGTGTGTGTGTGTGTGTGTAGGTTATTGGAGAGCTGTACTGAGGATGCTACTCAACTTTTTCACAAATGATTATGAATAGATGATATGATTGACACTTTTTAAGGTATGATTAGAGAACTCACCTAACTTAAACTTTCTAAGAAAAAGCTCTCCACCTTAGAGACTCTCACAATGTGGGGGCGCTTTTTCATCGTTAAGAAACTTCATAAACTTATTAAGAAACTCTAGAAAGTTGTTCAACCATGTTTAAACAGATTCACGAGGTGGGCACTTTTTATCTCTGCTTCTCTCTCCACTCACATTTTTTTCGTCATATAAGTGGAGACACATAATGGGGCATTTGACAACGTTTAAACTTTATCCGGGCTTCCAATCATTGGAACCCCCCAGGGTGAGTTCCCAAACGACGCCTACCTTTGGTTGGGATTGTTCAGGTAGATTTTTTTGAAAAATTCTTATATAGGACAAATATCAGAGTGTTAGAGATTTTAGAACTCGAAATCTACCTCGAAGCTCCATGAGAGGAGCTTTTGTAGATTATTTAACACCCCTCTTTTTATATCTTCCTCTCTCCATTTTAAAAAATTCACTCAGCACAAAAGTCGAGATAACATTGAGTCATTTGGTTGGGATGAGATTATATATGCAGAATCCCCTAATAATCTCAACCAAATGGGCCTGTTTCACCGGCTCGCGAGAAAAAGAATTGAAAGCATGTTTCTTTTGTTGTTATTTTTTTTCTCACGGTGGTGACATACACTCGCCTTTTACGGAAGACTAAGATAGGTCGACTTGGCACATAAGAATTCCGGGGGTATCAACGGGTGAGCAAAGAACAACGTAAACGCACGGGAATAGTGTGGTTAATCGTCCTAGGTGACGAGGACCGGGGTGACTGGGTGGAATGCAAGCGTGCCAACCGACTTCTTGACGATCACTTGCGGAACCGAATTTTGGTCGGGGAAGCACCGCCAGGGAGCGGCATGTGGGCACGGGGGTATCGGGTTACACGTGGAGAGAAGGAGGTTCCGCAGGTACGAGTGTGTAGGCGATTATGGGGATTCGAGTACAGAACATCTTTCCCCATCCACCGCAAGTAGCTGGTGTCTGTTTTACATCGGATTGAATCTGAACACCTTTGTTCCGTGCTGAAGGAGAGTCGGGATGTTCCTGAAGTCATGGGTAGAGGATTGGATGTGCCCTGTGGCTATAGGGTGACCGTTGCATTCGACTGGTAGGGTTGACCTGACTGGACTCTGGGAGACTGGTCGCATATCGGCCGGTGTGAGGGTTATAAGGGAACCCGGGTGCGGGTACGCGTGAGCAATCGATTTCTTTTTGGCTATTCTTTTTTTATAGATGCCATGAAGACTTTACAGGTGGGCCTTAAAGGCCTAAATACATCTGGTGCAAGCTGCGAGACAATTCCGACATGTGGGTTGGTCCCCGGGTCAATGCAAGATAAAGCAGATGTCTACGTATTTTTACAGAGGCTCTCCACGAGGAACTACAGGAGTGGCAGAGTTACCGAGGGAGGGCTAGAATGGATGGCAGGGGCAGACACTAGCTGGCGCTTGAGGGAGGCCGTACGCGGCTCGAGGTGAGCAGTCAGGTTCGGGCCCCAGAGGGCGAGTGTCGACATGCCGGGGAGTTAAAGCCGATCACGGGAATGTTACTTCTGGGTCAGGGTCCGGCTAACTCAGATCAGCGATCGGGACCGTCGGTGGCTGGCTCGGAGTGAGTGGCGGGTACGTGGTCCCATGGCAGGAGCAAATTCGACATTATAGCGTCCATGTCGTTATCATAACGCGCCATACACGGACGGACCCGAGCTGCGGGTGTGATCGTCGTTATCATAATGCCCCATACGCGAAGGGATGGACTTCAGTGAAGTGGCTAAATGCCATATGAGAGGAGTACGTTCGACATAACTCTCGGCGTGTACAAAGTCGATCGACAAGCCATGTGCTTGTTGGAATGTTGGGCCTTGTTGTCTGTGTATCCGCATGCCTCCCCCTTGAGTTTCTAAGGGGGGTTTTATAGGGAAGTTGAAGGGTTGAGGGGGTTTTACCCGGATTGGAATGGAGGGGGTGCCCTAGTCCGGGTAAACCCCCTTCAATTAATAAAAAAAGTTTTTTTTATTTTTGTGAGGGGGAGGGGGTTAACGTAGGACTGAGAAGGCCGACCTTTTTTTTAAAAAAGAATTTTTTTTTAGGGAATGTGGGGTTTACGCGGACCAGACTGGGGGGTCGTCTGGTCTGCGTAAACCCCCCCCCCCCCAAGGGGGTTAACGCGGATTGGAATTTTTTTGTAAAAAACTTTTTTTTTTTGCAGAAATTGGGTGGGTTTACACGGACCTGACAGGGGGGGCCGGTCTGGTCCGCGTAAAACCCCTCAAGGGGGTTAACGTGGACCGGAGAGGGGGGGTTTAGAGACTTATAAAATCCCCATTTTTTAACCTCTTGGGGCCACCTTGACTAGTGTGAACACAAGAAGAAGAGAAGGATACAGACTGGTGGCTGGTTTGACCGAAGTGCACAGAACGAGGTTGATCGGTCCCTTTGTGCGTGCTTCGAACTTCTTCCTCACAAACGCTCCTTGGACTGGTACGTAGACCGGAATTGAACGGGACTGGAACGGGCTTGAACTGGGGAGAGAGAGGTTGGGTGGGGAGCGCCCCCGGGGGAGTTCACCCCCACCTGGGCGCAGCTGCGCCTGGGGTGAACTCCCCCCCGGGTGAGCCACCGTCATGAGGGGCACCCCCGGGGGTCTTCTTGCGTCGTTTGTCGCTATCCTTTGATGGACTTGGGTCTCCGAGGTGCTGGTATTTACACGTGGGGGTCAATTATTTAGTGTCGTTACTGCCGCTCGCAAGGTGTTCAAGGAAATTCCCGATACACACCGGGTTGTCGAACGGGTTGGCTAGCTAGTCCGTCGGCTTATACTTACTCCCGGGGTGAGCGTAATAGCTTGTAGGGACTGAGGTAAGGCGTTGTAAGAGTGTGGGCCCAGCCTTGGTGAGGTGTGCCGCGTTGTATGGTGGGTCGACGGGCAGCCCCAGGTTGGCCCGGGGGTTGAAAGTTAACGGCTCGTTGTCGTGTGTTTGAGGGTCGGGGGTGGCCCCAACTTGCTGGAGGATTGCCGTATGATGCGGCTAGCGTGTCCAAGCCGTGGGTGGCCCTCGAAGCCCATGGTTGACTGGGGAAGGTACTTCTTTGGCTTTAGCATGCCGAAGGGAGGCGTCATGGGGATGAACCCCGACCTCGTTGCTGGTTACCACGTGATGCGGTTTGTTGTCGGGGGCGCCCCCGGGTTGGCCCGAGTGGCTTAGTTGAAGGCGGGTGAAACTGCATACTACGTGATCGGGGATGGTCCCCATATATTAATTATAGGTGTCGCCGTGAGTGACGTCAAGCTGGCTAGGACTCTCGGCTGGTCCCTACATGTAATAGAAGGGGCCGGACAAGTAGCGCCCGGAAGATGTTCGGAGAAATTCCCGAGCCCCTATTTCTCATTATTTTCTCTGGGATAATGTCTGGGTACATGGGAGCCCTAAGAAAACTATCAGAATGTCCTTCTTAGGACAATAGGGCCATCAACAGATCAAGATAATTAACGTCCGGATTTGATTGAAATTCACATTTGAATAGAAAAGTTGGATGATCATCCGATCGGAGAATCCAACAGACAAACACGGAATACTTGTAGTTATATATTTAACAATTAGAGCAGGAGTGTAAAAGTTACGAGAAAAATAATTAGCATCCATCTGATTAATTTATTCCCCAGTTTCTGTCAGGAAATCAAGTGCATGCTTTTTGGTGAGATTTATCTTACAACTCCTGCAATTAGCTTCCATCAACGATGCTAACGCGCTAACGCAGTGGTAGTACTAACGCATTAAAATGTTTTAATATATTAGCACTTGTTGTTAATGCATCATACGTAAAATAATTAAGGTAGGTAAGAACGATAGCACGTTAAAATATTTTAACACATGAGCACTAATTAACGAGTTAGTACCTAATGATAATAGTTAATGACATGCAGGGACCACAAAGTAACTCCAGCCGAAAAGCAAGGGGCGAAGGGCGCACGTAGGTAATTGTTCTGATAGGAGCCCGGAAATAAGTCAGATATATCTTCTGATAGGGGTACTGTTAATTAATTTTCCCAAAAGTTAGATCGGCTCCAATTATTATCTATCTGACTATATGTTCTTATATTTTAGCCATTAAGCATCGTAGTTTTGTAGTAATTATTTTAATTGAGCATATCCATACGTTTATATATAATTTGTAAGTTATATATATTTTGTAAGTTTAAAAGAGACTATATATAGATTAAAATTAAAGTAGCTAGATATTTAAATATTATTTAAAGAGTAATTAATCCTTTCTTACAAACCAGCTCCTCATTAATCCACGTGACGTGGGGATCGACAAAGGAAACATGGTTTGCAAGAAAGTTTTCTATAAGTCCCAATTAAATGTTCTAATTTACACGTACTATAAGAAAATAGGGTATTGGCGATGGCTAAAATCCGTCGTGAATATTTTAAAAATCGTCGTTAATACTTTTGACGATGATTATCCTCTGTCGCGAATGTTGTCATAAAATTACGTCAAAAACAAATGTGAAGCGATGGCTATGTTTGCCAGCAAGGGATACATAAGAGCCTGGAATTCTTTCTTGCTATCCCCACTGATAAGAGAATGATGCGCTAACACAACCGAAGTTCTTGATCGAGTGCTGAGAACTTTAGGTTGTAATGGTTGTCGCATGTTGATTTACAGAGTGTTTGGTGATCTGAAGGATGCTCCTCCTGTGTACCAGAGTAATCCGTCCTGAGTTATATAGTAGAAAGGGCTTCACACATCTCTCTCTCTCCCCCGGCCTAGCTGTTGATAATAAGGAATGACATCTCATGTGGAGTGATAAGATTCAATCTTCAACTCTCTCTCTCTCTCTCTCTCTCTCTCTCTCTCTCTCTCTCTCTCTCTCTCTATATATATATATATATATATATATATATATATATATATATATAATTTTATAAAAGTGGTGCCACAAGACGCTAAGACTTAATCCTCAAAGTGAGACATTTGAAAAGGATGACTTATTAATTGAGGTGCTACGCCTTAAGATGTTCACCGTCGCATGATATTTAATTGAGACTTATTCACCAATTGGGAAGGTGATCGCCGTATAGTGTAAGGTGCCCAGAGGATTATATATATATGATTTCTTTTATTATCCTTAAAATATGATTCAGTATGGTTGAGATATACAACATGGATGTACCATTAAATTCAGATAGCATCAACACATGAAAAATAATATTATCTTTTATTTTTTAAAGTTTTAAGTTCATTTTCCTATATTATTGGGGCCTCAAGTCTTACGCCTAATTATGAGACTTAATTACAAAAAAACCTCGCAATCGTCTCAAGACCTTAATTTTAAACTATGCATCTTTAACCACATCGAAATAAGTCATATATAGATGAGTTACTATAAGCTGATGAGATAATTATAGAAACTAATGCTTAATAATAAAGGACTTCCATATAAATTACCTGGAGCAATGCTTCAAAGTGTCACATTTTTTAACGCTCTTTTTTCTACTCTGATCATACGAGAACATTTCAAATTTAGTGTTCTTAAGTGTGAGAGCACAAAGTTAAGTTCATCTTTTTGGGGTCATCTAATTAAGTGTGGCAAGAAATACTGTACAAAGTGTGGCATGCATCATATATCACATTCTGCAAATTATACCTATTATATCCTGTTAGAATTGACTCCATGTAGATCTAGCCCAGTGTTTACATCCTTCTACTTTGATATAGATGTAAGCTCTACATCCCCAGCATGATGTGCACCAACGAAGAAATTCTAAGCAAGGGAACTTAGTACTTATATTGCATCGTTTCTTAATAATTATTAGATGGAATGTTGTTGGCCTGCGCATAACGCTAGAAGACTTCACATCTACTGATTTTCTAGATCCTGCCTTTGGTGGAGAAGCTAGCTAGACACACGTACTCTTTTTCTTCCTGCTATCGAAAAGTGATGATCATATCCTATCTCAGAGGCGTGAACGAAGACCTCAAACAGTGTCTCAAAAGCGGACAATATTGACAACCATGTATAGATAGCTCTGTCTTCAACAAGGATAAGATGATGAGATAGAACGACTAGGTCTAGGGTTTGCGCATGTCCAAGGCTAAAGATTAGATAGTCACAAATAGACGTATCAAGCTATAAACCCTAAAAAAGAAATATGCAGCTACATATATATGACAGAATGTATACCTTGTATGTAGCTTTCTAGGCCACTTGGAGACGTTTGCACGCCCTAGAAATGTATATCTAATAGTATCCCTTACCTGGGCACTTGGATGACGTTAGCCCTAGCTGGAACCCTAGTTTACCACTACGATATGTATCTTCTATTTCAAGAACATGCCAATGAAGAAGAGGAAAAGGATGCAAAACGGAGAAAATTAGAGAGAAGCAGCATACACACAGAGGCTCGCTAGCTACATCGATCCATGGCTCTCGTGATGGTGGTGCCGTTGCACTTGCACCTCTAGTCAAACAGATCGAGCGCAGTCTTTACAACAAACAGAGAAGAAAGGACGACAAGTTAAGGCACCCCTTGCCGCCAAGATCTGAGCATAAATTAGCTAGCTAGCTAGTTACGCTCCCAACGAGGTCCGCCAACACCCTTCCGGTTCTGTTCTGGAGGATCTGAGTTCGGAGGGATCCTCTCGGATGGGGAAGGGAACACCACAAACCCCTGTGAAGGGTCCCCACAAGATGCCGAGGGCATCTGCCGAGAACCGGAAGAGCAGCAGCCGCTGTCGAACACATTGGACGCCACAGTCTGCAACCCCTCGTCTCCTCCGAGGAGGAGCTGGGCGTACTGGAGGAGATCCGGGTAAGAGGGTGGCGGCTGGATTTGCTGCTCTGCCACTTGTGTGAGGGTGGCCGGAGAGACCAGATGGAAGCCGAGATCCGTCGGTCCTTGCACCCGCTCGGGGAAGTTCAGCTTCGCCTTGGCGCCCTTGAACTGTAGGGCAGCCCTATCGTAGGCGGCGGCGGCGTCCTCGGCGTTGTCGAAGGTGCCGAGCCACACACGAGCCGCCTTCTTCGGGTCCCTTATCTCCGCCGCCCATTTGCCCCACGGCCTTTGTCTCACGCCTCTGTAGTGCCTCGGCCTCACGCTCCCTTGTGCGTATGAAGTAGACAAGAAAATGAAGGGTTTTTTGTGGCGTAAAACGGTCGAGGTTAGCTCAAGATATCGATGAATCCTTCAGCTCATCATCACATAAAACGGTATACTCCTAACGTGGAAAGAATAAATGCGAAGAGCAGGAGAGATTTCTGAGTCTGAGTGCAATGATTTTTTGAGGTGGCCATTTGGAAACTCCGATGAAAATACAGACAGAGATCTTGCAGAAGGGAGCATGGCCCATGCTTTGATGTGAGGTGCATGCCCTAGTATGAAGAACATATATATGCTTATCTGGGCTTTCCCTTTCTTTACTAAACTAGTTATAGAGATCAGTACATGTGTTTCTACAATCTGCATCTTGTAAGGTCTCGCTAATGATCATGAAAGATGGAAATTAATAACAATCAACCCCGAATCACTAGCTGTAAGAATATATATAAAACGATCACAGCAAACTGGATTTGTTTAGCTTCCCCACCTCCCTCCCTGAAGCATAGAAACATGGTATATATATACTAACAAACCAACCGGCAAGATCATTGTAAAAATATGTAAAACCATCAGAAGTTGGATTTATTTAGTTTTTCTCACCCCTGAAACACAGAAATATGAGAAACAACAGAGAGAATTATAGGAAGTCCAACCAAAGCCGATCGATACCTTGTTCTCCCGAGGGAACGCCGGAAACCCTCCCCGCGCCACCTGCCTGCAGTGCCGGCGGAGCAGGTGGGTAAAGGCACCGTGGATCCATGCAGAAATATTCTCCGAGTCCAGGTGCTCCTCTCGCCGCAGCGGTGCCGATCGCGTGCGACCGGGCCGATACCATGGCCATCGCATCATGGGCTCCACGCTCGTAGTTGAGTCCAGAATACCGGTACTCGTCCTCTTCCAACCTGTCGGGAGGAAGAGGCCGCTTCCCGTGCCTTCGATCCACCTTGTACGTACGTAACAAGCACGCTCCAGATCTAGATCTTGTTCTGAGAGTGCACAGATCGACCGAGTTCGATCTGAGTGTCCCCTTTGATGATGACGGAATAGCTTAGTGTATGTAATTAAGAAGAAGAAGAAGAAGAAGAAGATGGCGGGGAGGGCTGGATCATGAGGAAGAGAAGGAAAGAAACAAAGAGAAAAAAGAAAGAAGCAAAAGCTGATTAAGAAGATAGATGTGAGGAGAAGATGTTGGGAGAGAGATGATGAGTGTTATATAAGGACACAGAAGAATTCTGATGGATCGATGGTGGGCTTTTATTGACATGGGGGGTACTGTTGCGGCCTTGCTTTACCGTTCCTACCTACGCTGCCTTGTGTCCAAGGTGACAACCACAGTCGAACGATGCACTGCATGCAGGAGAAGTCCGCCCATATACTAAGAAAACAAGTACATTTAGTTCTCTATATACTCCAAATTAATCAACTAAGTGGCCAGTAATAATAATAAACTAATAAATTTCTAGCATTAATTTGCGACTCAAAGATGTTGGAAGGTAATTAATTAATTCAAAATATACTGGAGAGAGTTATCTACGGTGCACTTGCATGCGTGATAGTAAGTTGAGCACAAGCAAAAGAGCTCTTTGCTTCGTCTAATGTCATTGTCAAGAGTAAGTCCAAGCAGAAGACCTCTTTGCTTTGTCTATTAAAGTTTATATAAATATATGTTTACTTTGCGCTAGCTTGCAAACGCGAGATATAACGGACAATTAATTGCATATTGTATCCATCAGTGTTCTATCTATATATCTACTTTATGATTAATTTGGATCCATGAGCCAAAAATAAAAAAAAAAGATGAACTAAAGACGAACAATTATTAATCAGTGTGTACAGACGCTGTTGCAAAACTACAAACATGCTTGGAGCCAACCCACGAACACAAAACACCCACTCACTTGTGGGATTCTGTGGCATTTCGAAGAAATCTCATTAGGGAACTCAAGCATGCATCGATCCCCTGTATATAAACAAACATATTGTTAGACATTCTGCCAATTCTCAAAAAGTAATTAAAGTCTACGACATACCCGATCGAACCACGAAACGATCCAGTCCTATTATAATTAAGTCAGGAGAGCATAATAATTAAGTTGACATGGGTGGATATTGTCCGTAAACACTCACTTGAATAACATAAGATTATGACCACAGATAATTACTGCTCAAATTAAAACTGCAAACATACTGCTCAAACTACTGCTAGGGTAAGAGTAGAATAGGGTGAGTTATTCCTCTATCCGTCCTTAACTGAGTTTGATAACATGGTTAAGTTAGCTGAGGTCAGTTAAGACCGGGTTAAGTTTCTTATTACGGGGTTAACTCATTCGACCCCTCCACATGAAATGAGTTAATAACCCCATAGTAGTGGTAAGTTATCTAACTCAAAAATAAAAAATCTAAATAATAACTCATCGGAACTCATCCTAGATAACATGCATATTCTAACCGGTTATCAAATTAGCCACAGCAGCTTATTTGTTATACTCACAATGGAGACTGTAGCTTAATTACGCCCCAACCTGAACGCTTCTCGACCCCTATAAATTAATGCAGCGATGCCATGCCATGCTATGTTTTATGTATTCTCTGAGGCCGTGTTTGTTAACCGAGCACGGTAACCGCCCTCGATTAACCCCTTTTGTGTGAGAGGGAGGCGAGTCCCGTCGGGATTTCTCTCTCCCCGGTTCCCGACAACCGGCCGACCACCCCGCTATCAAAGCGGGCCTGAGTGTCAAAAGAAACAAGTTCGTCATGCAGGCATTCGACCAAATTTTTGAGACGGAAAATTAAAGGTTAGGCACATCTATCCCCACTGGATCTAGTACTTGTGAAGTGAAGTCGATCATGAAGGTGAATAAATAAGTATAGATTATACGTGGTACCACTGTTTGAGCTTGGAAAATCCATGCCATTATTACATATCTAATGTTGTCATACTGAATCTTGTAGGCTTAGTTCCTCCCGTCACCATCCGGCCGGGCTTCAACCCCGGTGGCACACTCATTATTCTCTGGAATTTTAAATGACGAAATCAATGGCCATTATAACACTAATGCATTTGTACATACACTGTTCTTTCTTGTATGCACCTATTTGCAGGTGTTTCTTTAACCTCGCCTCAGCTATGCCTTAGGATTAATACATGTAAACCATCAAATTAATGTCCTCATCGCAATACAGTACTCTCATTCTAATATTAGAGTCGTCAAAGGAGACAAACAACGAGTGAGAGAGAAAATAATTAAGAGAGCCGAGGGAGAGTTCAGAAAGAGTCCTAGTGAGAGATGAATAATATTGTCTAGACGGAGTAATATGTATAGAGAAAGTTCGAGAAGTTTTTTAGGGTGAAATGTGGGGTGAAAGAGACAGATATATAGAAGGAAATATCAGATCATGCACAGTAAGTAGTAGCAAAACATGAAGAAGCTAAACAAGCGAGAGAGAGAGAGAGAGAGCGAGAAGGTTAGTGGTGAGTGATTTGAGATGCCCACGTTAAAATACAATGCTAATCGAAATCACAACTACTTCATTTAAGAATTACACACAAAGAATTAATTGTTAGTATTAAAAAAGATTTCTTACTGAAACGGAGAGAAAGTTGTATTTAGAATTCACTTCACATTGGTGAGATTTTCAATCCACCAGGACTCTTCCCTCCCACCCTCTCTTCTCTTTTCTTTCTTTTTGTTGTTCTTGTTTCCTTTCCTATAACAATATATAATTAAATTTCCTATTTCCTACTACTGATAATATATACATGTATTTATACGTACTGTATCGATCACTATACTATACAACAATGTAACACACGAATATATAATATAATGAAAATATTCATGATACAGTTAAGTATATTTCTATATATATGTGTGTGTATGTATATCGTGAATAATAACCATACGCGTCTTAATTATATATTTTTGTTGCAAGGTATTGAACGAGAAATAATGCTAAATCCTCCATGATTAACGATGGATTAATTCTGAACCATCATCGTCAGCGGAGTAATGTGAGGGAATATAGGGGATGGGATCTCTTATTCGCCTGGATACTTATACAGATCCTAACATCAACACATGTGGTAACAAGATCCCCCTACGAGTCATATCTAATAACCTTAAAAAAGATATTTATACTTTTTGAACCTTATAATCATAGGTAATTATATTTTAGTCTCTCAAATCTATCTATTTGTTAAAAAGGCCTTACAATCTTTATTGTTATACGAAAAAATTTGTCCTATGCATTTTGTTAACAATAATGAAATGAAAGTTAACCGAACTGTGGCTAACTTCACCTAAACATGTTAAAAGATGAAAATATCCCTAGTCTCAATCTGATGTAGATCCAGCATCCGTTTCCCTCCGCACCATTGGTTCCACCACTGGAATAGACCTTACAAAGATCCTCAAGTGACTCTATCCAGAGTGAGAGCAAGTGGGTGTTGGAAGAGGCTTTCCCTCCTATGTCAGTTGACTTGGGGTTTAAAGAGAGAGAGAGAGAGAGAGAGAGAACCCAAAGTGGGAGAGAGAGCAAGGGCATTGAATGGGGTTTCCCCCTCCAACACCAATTTGCATGCATGGGGGTTTTAGAGAGAGAGAGAGTAGGGGGTCTAAGGGGGTTTTCCCTCTCTGGTCGTCATAGAGAGTAAAGCCACTAGAGAGAGAGAGAGAGAGAGAATGTCGAAGTTGAGGAAGGTGCCCACAAGGAAGACTATGTTGAAGTGGCCATGGAGGGTAAGGACATTCGAGCACTAGGAGGTTGGGTGGCAGATGGTGACATTGTTCATGGCATCAAAGCCACTGAGGATGGATCGAGATGCCAATGCGCCAGTGGTAAGCGAAGTTGGAGACGCACTCCAAGACTTCGGAGCCCACGAAAAATTCAGAACTACCAGACACATCGTCAAGTTTGGACTTGTTCTTGTATCCCTGTCGACAGCCTTAGGGCTTCCTCGACGCCGGCACAACTGACCTAGAAGCAAGGGTGCCTGAGCTCGCACTCCCTATGCCTCGACCGCTGCCACTAACAAGAGTGGTCGTGGTAGTAGAGGCAGCGATGACGTTCTCATGGGGGTGGGTAGAGAGGGAGACGGTGCGGTGGGGGCCGTCCTCGTAGAATATTCTTTTCTTTTGCAATGTCATTCCTATTTTTATATAGTTTACTAATTAGTCACATGACTTTTTATTATAAGTTAAAAGATTATAGTGACTTTTTTGACAAATAAATAGATTTGAGAGACTAAAACGTAATTACTTGTGATTGTAGGGGTTAAAAGTTTAAGCAATATTTCACGGTGACTTTGATAGCGGAATAAAGATAGAATAGGGTGAGTAATTATTCCGTCTACCTATCCTTAACTAAGTTTGGTAGTTTGATAGTAAGATTAAATTATCGGAGGTCGGTCAAAGTTGAGGTCCTTATTTTATGGTTAAATTATTAGATCTTTTCACATGAAATAAGTTTAACTCTATATTAAGGGTAACTTACCAAATCTAAAAATAAAACATCTCAAGAATAACTCACTTAGTCTCACCCCCGAATAATCTATTATAACATGTTATCAAAGTCGCCCATACGGTGGGGGAGTATCTTGGCACGAGTCACCACCACGTGTGGGTGTGTACAAGTAGCCAATGTACGTACGTTGGAGATACTCGTGTCACAGGCGCTCATCTCTCCGACATTTCAAGTGTCGATACTTTTCTCATGGTAGACTCCATCTTTGGTAAGCGGGGGAGGGAGGGAGCGGCTGCCGCGCTGACATGGTGGGGTCAACAGCATCATTTCAGAAGGAGAGAGGACGAGGCTGGGAGATGGGAAAACTCCAAAAAAAAGGCAAAAGAGATTCCCGCTCTTCTCTCCTCCCCGCCCCCGTCTTCCATCGACGACAAGGGGCCCCCCAACCCCCTTCTTCCCCCCGATGAAACGTCAACCTTTGCGGCTGTGAGTGGCGTGGGGATCCCAGATGATCTCTCTCTTTCTCTCTCGTGCGTGCCCCGTTCCCGCCGAGGGAAAAAGCCGAATAAAGGTCCCCCGTTCCGCGCGCGCGTGCATAGTGTGGGGGAAGGGGAGGGGGGGGGGGGGGGTAAACGACAACGCCCGCGGATCTGCCCTTTTTCCGTATAGGATGTGGTGGTGTTGTCATGGATGGAAAAATATATATATATATATACCTTCTTTATATAAAAACATTAAATGATCATTTTTAATTGTCAATTATTATGTCAGAAAATATCATCGTTTTGCATCAAAATTTTAAAAATATCACTGAGTGACAGAAATTACTCTAACGTTTATGTGACAAGATCTGGAGTTGACGTTATCGTTCATTGATATTTTTAGATAGTTTGGATTAATAAGGATGGGTGGCAAACTCGATATTTTGCATGAAAAGAAAGTCCATATGATTAAAATTAACCCTTTATTTTTTAAAGAAGTAGTAATGTTAATTATGGTGTGATCAGACGTTTTATCATTTTTTTGTCGTTTATGATCTCTGACATTCAATGATGAGATAATTGAGTTTAGGAACTTAAGTTTGAAGGTAATAAAAATAATGGTAAAAAAATGTAGTATGATAACATTCCTTTACATGTTCAAAGTATTATCTACCACAAAAAGGTCAAAGTCGATAGTTGACTGACTCACATGCATGACCGTATACTCTCATGTCATATTAAAATTAAAGACGGAGTCATCCGTCCTAAAATTTTAAGATATTTACTGAGCATACTAGACCGGTAAACGGATCGGATACGGAGCGGACAATGTGATATCCGAATTCGTATCCGATTAATAATCGAATTATCCGTCGGATACTTTATTCGGATAATTATCAGATTAATACGAATTCGAATTTGATTCAGATTTTAAACAGATAATTATTGCAAGGCCTACTTAGAGACGAGTCGTGTGAGCCGTGTAAGAACATCGTATGTTATTTTCTTTAAAAAAAGAAAGAGTGAAAGTTATTTTTAGTTTGGGAGATGCTATCAAAAGATTAGACTTCATCTTAAAAAATAGGAGATAACTTACCAAATAGATGTAAGTGGATTTCTTATTTTTAAATTATATTTTGAGATAAAAAAATAAAAAAGAATAGTCAAATGATATATTAAGATTTGAGTTAATTATATATAGAATATACGTATCCTTAGATTTTTATCTAAATGGTTCATATTCGGTCGGATAATATCCAACACGGATATCTCAATATCCGAATTCATATCAGATCAACAATCGGATATCCGATATCTGATTAAATTATTTATCGGATATTTTATTTGAATAATTATCTAATTAAACGAATACGAATTCGATTTAAATTTTAAATGGATAATTATCAGACCTAAAACATACTATATATTTTTTTGAATATATTTCAGTTTCCCTTGATTAATATATATATATATATATATATATATATATATATATATATATATATGAAATTATCTTAACGTACGTGATTATAGAGTAAATGAAATAAAATTAGATGAATGATCAAATGAGTGAAACATGATGGGGAGCTAGACTGGATCGATGTTGGAGACATCACATAATTGTTAACCATCTCACCGCTGCCGGAGAGTCATGGTTCGCCGACTCGGCCCGACTCGGGCTGACTCGGGCGTATCGTACCGTATCAGGGCAAATCCGGTACACTGCGGATCACCCCTAGGATCGGCCGAGTCGGGCCGAGTCACAGTGAGAGAGAGATAGAGGAGGGGGAGAGGGGGAGAGAGAGGGTCAAATCAGACCGAGTCGGATGCGAGTCGGATGAGACTCGGACGTACCGTACCGGATCAGGAGGATCCCGATCCGATACAGATCAGCGAGTCGACGAACCTTACCGGAGACATCAACCTCTCGTGGGCGTCGCGCCCACATAATTAACTCCTCGAGCTAGCTGGTAAAACGAAGTGTCCTAACAAAATAATAAAAAAAATATGATCTTTCACATGGAATTGATGAAATAAACTTGTCGTTTCGGCAAGAAGAGAATACCGCTCGTGTTCAATCTGCCACTACGCATGCTAGCTAGAAGATCCACATTTTTTAAGTAAAAAAAAAAAGAAGAGAAAAAAACAGGAGCAAATGGACGTGCAACTTTGTCTTCGCTAGTGTCTTGTCAATAAAGAGCGATGCGACATCTGTTCATGCATTAATTCCATGTAGTGTCTCTTTACGAAGATCCCTCGTTCCGTTCTCTACGTAAACATTAATGTATCTATATATATATATATACACATGAGGGCCCTCCATCGGATTTGCCATAATGAGATCCTCTCGACTTATAACATACAATATTTAGATAAGTTCGCTTATATTTAGACAATGATCATAGGATCTCGATCGACATGTTAATCGCTTTGCGTATACGTGAGTCCAAATAATTTAAGACCAAACTAGGTAATTAGTGAGTCCAAATTCGATAATTAGTGCCCCCAGCAGGGCCGGGTGGAAGAGTTGGCAGAGTCTCGTCACTACATTTATTCGACATATTCTCATCTGTGAATATTTAGGACTAATTTGAAAACGGGTGGGGTGATTTACTCGTGTCCCACTGCGCGAGTAAGTCATCCGACCTCGATTAAAGAGGGATGAGTGTGAGCAGAATAGGTTGAGATCCGTCGCTCTCTCTCTCGAGTTAGATAATCCAATCGATTATCAAAATTACCCTTAATAAATATATATAACACCGTGATTAATTAATTATATATATATATATTGTCGATCAGGATAGGGAAATTAAAGTATACGTACGTACTTAATGTCCCAGAGCAATTTGACCTGCCTCATCTCAGGTTCTCGGTGATCTCGATTCTAACTCGATTACTTAATTCTGGGCAAACGAACGAACAAAAACTTGCACATACTTTTTGTACTTCTGCATGCAGGTTGATGGACCTCACCCCATTGATAACCCTAGCTATCCTCTGGAGATACTCGAGAGTACAGAGGATCCCGTCCCCTTCGCCTCATACCCCCATGCACCTTTTCTTTCTTTTTTGTTTGTTTTTGGTTATCCTCGGCGTCTCATACCACCTGAGACCCTCGCGCATGCGTATACATGCTTGCAGTCGCTAGCCAGCTGGGGAGATATGTTAACCAGGGGGGAGGGGGCAGGTGTATCTCCGGGGGATCCCCGTTAGATTCGACGGGACGTTCATCCAAAACCCCAGCCCACCGTTGTCTCTGCTGCTAGCTGGGTATAACATATATATGTGCATGGGGGATATAACGTACAGCGACACGGCCGGCTGCACTCTGTATATACAGTCGACCGATCTGATCCCCCAGGGGGAGGCAACAGCGGGCGGCGGCTACGCAACGCCTACCTCGATGGGGGTCTAATTAATGGCACAGCCACCGCCTCTCCATCCCCTGTGCTAGCTGCTGCGTACTACTATGCATGCAGTGGTAACACCAGCAACAGCTGCAGCGAGTCTATTCACGTTGGCTTTGAGTGTCCCACATATGAAGACAAATCTATATGAACTGGAATCACACACGCGCATATATAAATATATATGCATATATAGCATCTGGGTTCAAACGGCATTATTATTGGCTTTCCGTGATCGATCTCCCTCCCGAGATTCAAAAGTTACGGCATGCGCTTGATGTGGACGAGGTAGACTGTACGGAGGCCCTGTTGCAGCACGTAATGACGTATTCTGCTACCATGTTATACGGACGGTAGTCCGTGCTTCGCGTCCCAAACGCTTGTCTCCATTGGAGATTAATGTTGCGGTGGATGCGGGAATAAACACAAGGGATTTTTATTTTTTAGCCCCTACGATCACACGTGATTGTGTTTTACTCGTTACAATCTATCTATTTATCGAAAAGACCTTACCATCTTCCAACTCTTGACAAAAAAGTCCTTGTGATTTGCAGACCGTAGAATAATTAGAATATATGGGTTCGACAACAGCAATGTTGCCCCCATCCCTGCCCCCATTGGCTCGTTCCCCCTCCATCACACCCAGCTTTGACAACATCGACATTAGCCCCATCCCCATGCCATCCCCCCAGCTCCCATTGTGGAACTAACCTTTGTCTAGCCGGTGCAAAGTGTTGTATGTAAGAAGGGGAATGCTGGGATCTTCGACCAACACAGGAAGGTACCTGCTACCAGCACACCACCACAATCACTTCAGCTTCCCTAAGTGAGGAAATGCTGCAGTCATTCCCTTAATTATCCCATGCTCACAATTTGCAAAATGTTATCACATGTAGCCAACCTTCGAATCTCTTAAATAAAATAATTAATAAACAAAAGATTGTTGAGTCAAATATAGTATGCAACGAGTGAAAATATTTTTCGGTTTGAATTTTCTCTTAGTGATATTTCAGATTGCACGTGAAAATATTTGGTGGACTATGCCTTGAATCAGGTCTCACGATTCAGACTTTCTCAAATTCACACACAGTATAGTCTAATCAAGATTCTAACTAGGTGAGTTGCGCTATTGATGGTCATGCACAGGTATCTCATGTGTATTTTAGAAGATAACCCACATCTCACAGTCATAGCGCCTCACGACTCCACACATGTCAGTGAATCCTTCAAAAATTATGAACAAGGTAACACCATGTCTCTTGGGTCTTAGATTCATTAAGAATGTAGACTCATCTTCACCTCTTGCTTCTAAGTGAGCACTGGCGCCCTAGGGATGAGAGCAGAATATATCAGTGCTCCACATATTTACCTATAAAGTTTATTTTTACCCATTGAACCTCCGTGAGATTGGGTTGCCACTGTGATAACTAATTTATTTTATGGGCTCAATGCATATTCCCCTTGACACTTCTAGAACTACCGTTCTAGATAAGTCTTTTGTGAACATATCTGCAAGATTTCTTTCTGATTTTATAAAATTCAAGACTATTAGTTGTTACTTCATTTTCTCTCTTATCGACTTGTGTCGCACTTTTAAGTGCCTATTCATTTTCACATCAGCAATTACCTACATACATTTATCAATTGCCGATTTACAATCACATAACATAGATATAGAAGGTAAATGACATGCCATCAATGGAATGTCAATTAATAGATCTCTCAACCATTCAGCTTCTATGCAGGTAGTGTCTAGTACGATCATTTCAGATTCTATATATTATGCTTTTAGCTAATATAGTTTGTTTAGTATATTTTTATGACACAACACCTCCTCCTAAGAGGAAAATAAAATTTGATGTGGATTTGACATCTAGAGAATCATTAATCCAGTTTATATCAATATATCCCTCTAGAATAAAGGGGTAACCAGTATAGTGTAATCCACAAATCATAGTGTCTTTTAGATATCTAAGTACTCTTTTTAATTTAAGACATTCCAATGGCTCTCATTAGGGTTAATGAAGTATCTACTAAGTCTATTAACTGCATAGGCAATATCAGGTCTGTTGTAGTTTGTAAAGAATCTAAGCGATCCTTAATTTGTGTATATTCATTTTACATCATTGGATTTCCTAAGTTCTTCTTTAGGTGTACACTAGTGTCATAGGGAGTGGATATTGGTTGACAGTCTATGTGATAGAGTTTTCTAAGGATTTTATCTATATAGTGAGATTGTGACAAATTATTCCACCCGAATTTCTTATGATTTTAGTGTTTAGGATTATGGTGATCATAACCACAGAAGAATATATATCAAAATAATTTATGTTAGTATTTTGTATAAACCCTTTGGCTATTAATCTGGCTTAATTATATTTATCAACTGATCCATCTGATTTCAATTTCTTCTTAAAAACTCATTTACATTCAATGGTTTACATACAAGAGGTAAATCAGTTAAAACTCGAGTGTTAGTTTTAGATTATTGAATTCATTTCATTATCTATGACTTCTTTTCAGAAATGTGAGTCCATAGAGTTCATAGCATCATAATATGTAGTTGGGGAGTCTTCTATTAAGAATGCATAAAAATGATCAAAGACCTTTTTTGTTCATATTTTTTTACTTATTCTTAGTTTTGTAGGAACTTCTTTATCTTCTCTAGGGCCAGTGAGGTTGGAGCTAGAGCTAGATTCATTATTTCCTACATTGGTTTCAATTGTAGATTTAAATAAAAATATATTTTCAAAATAGACTGTATCTCTAGCTTCCATTATGGTATTGATCATCATAGCATTTATTTTAGAATTAATTACTAAATATATATATTTATATTACTAGAGAATTTATCAGCATTATGATTTGTAGAGAATTACTAAAAATGGTGTCTACAGTCTTAAGTCTAATTTTCTTTCTTTTAGTTTCAAGTATTTTTATTTTTGGAAAGTACCCAGACACTTTGAAAAATTTTAAGTTAGGTGTTTTAAGTTTCCTAATTTCATGTAGAGTGGAGTCATTATGTTTGAAATGAATTCTATTTAAAATGTAATAGACAATTAAGAGAGCCTCCCCTCACAAATTCATGTGCACCTGAACTAATCAACATTGAACTAGCCATACACATTAGTGTTCTATTTTTTCTTTTAACTAGATTGGGGAGAGTAAGGGACGGTCACTTCATATATATTTATTCTATTTTCTTGACAAAATTGGATGAGGGCAAAAGAGGTGTTTTAGGAGGAACCCGATTCACGACTCTTGGTAGTACTCTCGCTAATGGCTGAGATCAGTCCGAGCGTGATTAGTCAAAATCTCATTTGATTTTGTCATGTCACCTCCTAAAATTTTCTCTATCAAATCTTTCCGGTTTGACACTAAGGGTCTCCTTAGTGTTTAGGTTGACCATTTGAGAAAGATGTAGGATAAAGACAATCTATAAATGAAGTGTTTAGCACACTTGAATATATAAAAATAACAAATAATCAATTCTCACAATATAACTAATAAGTCACAACTTAATAACAACTCAACAACATCTTAATAGCAACAAAGAACAATAATAATTTTTTTCAGCAAGTAGTAATCTTTAAGATTTTATTTTCAGCAAACAAAATAAATTAGTTTATGTAAACTAATCGAAAATAACACTTTATAGAATTTTATTTTCAGAAAACATAACTAAAAATTTTTTGTAAACTGAAATATTTTTTTAGAATTTAATTTTCTAAAAAAGAATTGCTTTACTTAGACGGGAACAATCTTAAGAATTTTATGAAATTTTGAAAATAGAAATAATTTGTTTAAATATTAACAAATTCATAATCTTTTTGAAAAGATAGTAATATTTTATTTTTTGTAAACAACAATAAATTTTTAAAAATTAATTTACTATAAAATGTAGAAATAATTTTTAGAGTTGTAATTTTTGAAAAACAAAAATAACTATTTTTGTAAATAGAATTCAAAATTTCATTTTCTATAAATAGAAATGATTTTTAAAATTTTAAACATATACAATTAAATGTTCTAAAAAACACATCTCGACAGTCGGACGTGAATTATAAATGCTATCGAAAATGCGTCGATATTGATAGACGCCAATTTACAGCTTCCTGTAAGAACGCATCTAGGAAGATAGTCCCGTTCTTGAAATGCGTCTCCCCAGTTAGACGCAAGTTAACTCCTTTTAAAAAGAACGCGTCTTCTTATTCAGACACATTTAACAATATTGGAGAGGGGGATTTCTGCAGCCCATCCAAAGAGCAGCCAAACAAGGTCCATCAGGACCCAACGAGGCCATGCTCGTCCAAGTGATAGCCCACAAGGCCCACTTAGGACAGAAAGCCCAATAAAAAATCGCTCGAGGACACAACCTTCCAAGGCGGCCTCTAGGCTCGGAAGGCCCGAGCGTCAGTCAGGTCACAGGAAAGGTCCATGCCCGAGCCATCTCTCCGCCCGGGAGAAGAAGGCGCATGCTGACCGATCCGACCCATCTTCCGCCGAGCTAAGCCTATCGCCCGAAGAGGGCTGGCCCCTTTGAGCTCGGAACGGCCGACGATTGCTTATCCAGGCAGCCGTTAAGAGTCCTATGTGGGCAGGAAGTCATGAAGGCAAGGGACTCCAGCTCCCCAAGGTGATAACGCTCCCACGATGAGGCGATAAAGACCCACGTCAAAGACGTAACGCTCGCCTAAAACCCCTCAGCTTACGGGACTTCTAAAGACGGTGCACTATTTAAACTAGGGATACCCTCCGGGGAAAGGTAAGGGCAATCATACGCTCAAAGCTTCTGAGCAAGAACCACTCCACCCCTTTTGGTGGAGAGGGATCTCGCGCACAAGCTCTCACCTCCCTTTATTGCTCCCACCATAGCTCCACTGACTTAAGCATCGGAGGGTTTTCCCCATGGTTTCCCCCTGGGCCCCCTGATTCGTTTCCCTGTCTTGCAGTTCACTATCTGGTGATCCACCATCCGCTCAGGACCAGCGCGAGATCACGCCTCTTCATCTGGCGCCGTCTGTGAGAAACGTACAAAGAGCCAGTATGGTGCGAAGGAGCTCAGGGAGGAGGTCCGCCGGCGACAGGGGAAAGGCCATGATAGCGGCAGGGGATGGCCCTTCTCGGGCCTCACAGAACCCTCCCTCCAACGCCAGCGCCCCCATCGACGATCCACCACCCCCTCCTGCAGTGGTAGGGCTACCACCCAACGGTGGCGCCGAAGCCTTCCAGGCCCTCAACGCGAAACTGGATGTCCTCGTGGAACTCATGAGGGCCCAGGCGGCTAGGGATGGGAGGTCCCGCGCCCCGTCAGGAAGCCCTCCCCACCCAACTGGAGACCGCTTCACCCTCCGCGGCCAGCAGATCATCCGCAACCGGATTGGAGGCCCCTCGCATGCTCCGCCTCCGGAGCAAGAGGCTTCCTCCACGCCGAGGAGAGGAAAACTGGGGGCGCGCCGTCCGAACCCGGAGACTGACATTCCCGGAGATCGCCAAGACGCTCCCCCCAGCCCCACGACGCGGCAGTAGCCGGAGTTATCCCACCGACTACAAGATTTCGAGAGGCGATTCACAGAACAGGAGCGCGCCCTCCGCGCCCTACAGAAGACCTCTTTCCCGGAGGACGAGGAGAAATCCCCGTTCTCCGAATACATCTTGAAGGCAGAGGTATCTCCCAGAACCTCCATCCCCACCTTCAAGCCCTACGACGGCCAGGGTGACCCGGCCGATCATTACGACAGCTTCGACGCTCTGATGACCCTGCACGGAGCGTCCGACGCCATCAAGTGCCGAGCCTTCGTGACCACCCTGGTCCAAGGTGCTCAAGCATGATTCCGGGCCCTCACCCCCGGGTCCATCCGAGACTTCAAGCAATTTGGGCGAGTCTTCAAAGAGAGTTTCGTCAGAAGTGCCCCCCCAAGGTCGGTAGCGGGGCTCCTGGCCCTTAAACAGGCACAGGGGGAAAGACTCCGAACTTATATTCACCGATTTAAGTCGGAAGCCCTGAGAATCCCCCGCCTGGACGTAGCCTCAGCCATAACCGCACTGACTGGGGGCACCCGGGATGAGAATCTCCGCCGCGAGCTTGTCCTCCACCCTCCCTCGACCCTTGCCGAGCTAGTGACTCTGGCATTGCGCCACACCGAGTGCGAAGAGGTACTCAGCGCTTGCCGAGACGCAACCGGCTCGGGTCGGGAGGGAGACAAGAAGCGGGCTTCCGAGCAAAACTCAGGTTCGGGGAAGAAGAGAGACTGTGATGGGGAGCGCAAGCGGAAGTACGAGCGGTACACCCCACTAGCCGCACCGGTCTATAAGATATATGAAGACATCAAAGACTCGGGACTCCTCCGCCAACCCGAGCCGATGAGGTCGAAGAACCGCAGCCGCGACAAGCATTGCTTATTCCACGGCGATCACGGGCACCACACCGGTGACTGCCACCAGCTCCGGGACGAGATCGAGCGCCTCATCCGTCTGGGTCACCTAGCTTGG
>JAHNEJ010001627.1:0-123685 GCA_022559845.1 Amorphophallus konjac | reverse complement strand
AGGTGCACGTGACGGAAGTAATTCCTCGCGAAGCCTTTTCATTCTGTCATTTTATTCTTTTAATTTTTGTCTAAATCCTGCGACGGAAGTAATTCCTCGCGAAGGTGCACGTGACGGAAGTAATTCCTCGCGAAGCCTTTCCATTCTGTCATTTTATTCTTTTAATTTCTGTCTAAACCCTGCGACGGAAGTAATTCCTCGCGAAGGTGCACGCGACGGAAGTAATTCCTCGCGAAGCCTTTTCATTCTGTCGTTTTATTCCTTTAATTTCTGTCGAAACCCCGTGGAGAGTAATACCTCGCGGTGGTCTTATGTATGTACATATAATATTTATTATCTATATTGCAATAAAAACCCCGTAAGGCCAATGTCTTGCGGTGGTCCTAATACGTACATATATATTCATTAGTGTTGATATTATTGCATCGCTGCTAGAACCCCACAAAGACCAATGTCTCGTGGCGGTATGTCTTGGTTCGTCTTGCCTTTATAATTGTCTGGAGAACGATATTCCGTTGCAGTTTCTGAGTCTTCGTGCCTCTCCCTGTCTGTTACTTAGATTCTCGGACTTCCCGATATATGAAAAACTGCTCATGGAACGGTAAGTCACGCTTACCGGGAAGGGGTCAGTTTGCACGAGAGGGTCTTCCGACCCCTATCTCCGCCACGTACCGGAGTCCGTACCGGAGTCCGTTCTTCCCTTTCTCTCCTTTATTTTCTTTCTCTTCTTGAGTTGATCTCGTCATTTCCATCTCTTAGGACAGACGAGGGTGGGCGTCCCTTGCCGTCTCCACCTCTCTGGCAATCACCTTTTCATCATTACTTTGCCTCATTGTTCCTTTTCTTCACGAGGGTGGACGACACTCTTTTGACGTCTACAAAGGTTTCATAAGCTTTTATGATGGAGGAATCCAGAACTTAAGACTTTGATTTTATGAAGTTGGTATCTTGCTGAAAAGTTCATTATCTCAATTTTCAAAAATCGTTGAATCTGCTCATCCTATTGCCCTTTATCACTGTGATTTGATTCAGACTGGTTGTCATATATGAGAGTTGATGTCTTTGGATAACAAGAGTTCATCCTTGTAGATTTCTCTTGCATCATGGATCATAAGGGCAGAATTCTCTGGTCTGGTTAAGAGACTATATGCATAAGGGGACAATGTGCTAGATTGTCTGATCATGTTGTATGTCTGTATTAGCTCTATATCTTCGGCCATGTCAAAGGGGGAGTATTTGTTGCATATACATGACTGCATAAGTTGTTTGACTAAGGGGGAGAATTGATTTAAATGCTTCTGATATTATGTTGCACTCATCTGCTAAACTATATTGGGTGTCTCATATGACATCACTAGATTATCAAAGTATTATTTTTCTTTTTGATGAAGTCAAAGGGGGAGAATACTTTGATGAGTCTAGTCTGAATATTCCATTTCCTTCATTCATATAAGACTCATATTATTGCCATCATCAAAAAGGGGGAGATTGTTGGATATTGTGTTTTGATGATGACAAACACTATGACTCTCATATGTTTGATGTCATATGTGTTGACTTATGTTTTGATGATGACATTATTTACATGTGTTTTGATGATGACAAATTGATGTCTTATGTGTTTACTTCATTCAGAACTTGGTACATTGATTAACTGTGAGCATGGCATAGACTGTTCACTCATCTGTCTGCGTGAGTCACCAAGTCCACACATTGCTTCGTGTGCTCTTCGTAAAGTCTATACAATGCCATTTGTTCATGATGTGTCTTAGGCAAGTCTGTACATCGGCTTCATTCGCTCAAGTCCATACATCCACAGTGGTTCATCAAGTCTATACATTCACTTGAGCTTCATCAAGTCTGTACAACGCTGCTTTGTCAAAGCCTGTACATCGCAGCTGTGTTGAAGTCTGTACAACCAATCTCTTGCCAAAGTCTATACATCCACAGTGGATCTTCAAAGTCTTAACATCCGTTCACTACACTCAAGTCTATACATCCACAGTGGAACGCCAAGTCTGTACATTGGCCTCAAGCTTCACAGGTCTACACATTGTCTTCAGCTTCAAAGTCTGTACAGTGGGTCAACCTGCCAAGCCTATACATTGGACTCTGTTTCACAAAGTATGTACACTGGTCCTCAGATGTTCCAAGTCTATACATCGCTGATTGGGCTAAAGTCTGTACAGTCGTTTGGAAAGTCTATACTTTGTGAAGTCTGCACATTGGCTTCTCATTTGCATCAGAGTCTATACACTGGTTCAAGCTGCAAGTCTATACATTGGTGATTGGGGTTCCAAGTCTAGACATTGATTTACTATTCAAGCCTTGATTCGAAGTCTATACATTTAATCGTCTCAGTCAGCGTCTCATGCTTTCAAGTATATACATTGGCATATGCATTCACATGTAAAGTCTATACAGCATCTGCGCCTCATTCAGCGTCTCTATCAAGCCTATACAATGTTGCATTGCATATGAAGTCTATACAGCATCTGTGTCTCATTCAGCGTCTCTATCAAGCCTATACAATGTTGCATTGCATATGAAGTCTATACAGTATCTGCGTCTCATTCAGCGTCTCTATCAAGCCTATACAATGTTGCATTGCATATGAAGTCTATACAGCATCTGTGTCTCATTCAGCGTCTCTCTCAAGTCTATACAATGTTGCATTCACATATGAAGTCTATACAGCCTATGGCTTGTACATCGACTGAACGTTCTTCAGCAGAGTATATACTCTTCAGAGGTTTAGTCTGAACATCCATCCTTGTAGACTGTACACACTTCAGCAAATGTTCATCCCCTTCAAATGAAGTCTATACACTCTTTCCTTCACGCCATCAAGTGTGTACATTGTCTTCCCAGGGACTCTTTCATCAAGTCTATACAGACTTAGCGAAAGCTCAGCAAGTCTGTACACTAGTTTGTCTGGCACGTTAACATGAAGTATGTACACCAGTTTGTCTGACACGTTAACATGAAGTCTGTACACTGGTTTCTCTGGCACCTTGACACTAAGTCTATACACTCAGGTTGCTGAAGGGTTTCAAGTATATACACTGCATGCTCACTCAACTAAGTCTATACACTCGTTCGCTATCATGAAGTCTATGCATTCGTTTGATAAGCTTCAACTATATACACTCAATATCAAGCTTCAGGTCTATACACTGTGTTGCATTACATGCTTCACCCAAAGTCTGTACACCCGATTCTCTCATGCACTTCACAGAAGTCTACACATTCTACCTTGTGATAATAATGCATTCATGTTTCAAGTCTATACACTGAGAGCGCATGTTACAAGTCTATACACTCTCTCAGTGTACATACTTGATCATCTGATGTTCTAAAGTATATACATTCGGTTGCTTATCACGCTGCATCTTTTAAGTCTGTACACTGCTGCTTTTACATTAAGTCTATACATTCTGCTGATCGACTGAAGTATTGTTTCATTAAACCTACAGAGTCTGGGCACATGACACTAGGCTGGCATCTGGCACGTAATCCAAGATGCTAAGAGGTCACCACGTGGACTGAAGCTTGGGCGGGAATTGAAAAGAGCACGCCCTAGCACATGCTGAACCTGATATAAATAGAAGCCTCCGTCCATTGAAATAAGAAAAAAAAAAGAAGAGAACCAGATCTAAAAGAGAAAGAGTGGTCGAGATAGACTGACAGTGCAGCAAAGAGGCTGTGAGCAGAAGAAGAAGAAAGAGGAAGAAGAAAAAAGAAGAAGAAAGAGGAAGAAGAAAGAAGAAGAAGAAAGAAGAGACAGAGAGAGAGCCTGCGAAAGAAAAAAAAAAGAAGAGTGAGAAGAAGAGAGAGCTAGAGCAAATGAAGCTTCAACTGAAGATCAGTTCCTGCTGGACCATGGATCAAATCCAGGCCAGCCAGCTCCTGCGAGAGCCTTTGTGCATTTTATTCTTCAAGCTTTCTGTTGCTGCGTTTTTGTTTTTCCTTTTAAACCTTCAACAGTTGTTCTTCCGACTCTCTTGTGTGAGGTCGGTTTCCCTCCGGTTGGTAGGAAGAGAGGTCAGAGACCTCTAGTTTGCAGGTGGCTTGGTGTCACCTGTGCTTCCCTCTGGGTTTCAGAGGAAGAGAGACTTAGGTCTCTAGGTTTCCCTCCGGTTTGGAGGAAGGGAGGATTGATCCTCCGGTTCTGGTCTTGTGGTTGCAAGACTAGGTGTTCCCTCCTGGTCTGGAGGAAGAGAGACTTGCGTCTCTGGTTTCCAAGGCTGGGAGTCACTTGGGGTGTCCCTCCGGTTGGGAGGAAGAGGGGAGGTTGTTCCCCTGGTCAAGCTGTGTGGCAGCAATGTGTTGCAGACTAAGTCTGCAGTTTCTAGTTTAGCTAGTGGAAGCCTCACTCCGGCTTGGAGTGAGGGGTGGACGTAGGTCTTTGGACCGAACCACCTAAAAATCTTGGTGTTCTCTTGTGGTGTGTTTTTCCTTATATGTTATTTTCTTTGCTGTGATCTTTAGATGTTTGCTTAGGAGCGTGTGAGAGCTAATAGATTTGTGTTGTTTTGCTGAGTCGGTTCTAAGTATTTTCAGTACATTTCATCAACTGCTTTTAATTCCGCATACTTGAGCATTAGAGTTTTAATTGGGTGATTTTAGAACAGGATACATTCACCCCCCCCCTCTGTATCCATGCCTTGCACCCTATCACCTTCCACTCTACCTCACATAAAGAAAGTATGTAAAATTATGTTGTTGGAAACTTTTGGAAGGTTTATCTTGTTGATGATGAGTCATTAGACATTGTGGGGAAGGGTGATGTTCAGTTGAAGATAGCAAACGGGACTGTGTGGAAGTTGAAGAATGTCAGACATATTCCAGGCTTGAGAAGAAATTTGATCTCTATTGGTCAGCTTGATGATGAAGGATATGTCACTACATTTGTTAGTGGGTGCTGGAAAATAACCAAAGGTGCCATGGTTATAGCACGAGGTAACAAGACTGGAACCCTTTATATGATCGCAAACAACAAAGACACAGTGGCAGTGGCAAATTCAGAAGTTGAATCTAAGACCTGGCACTGCAGACTTGGACACATGAGTGAGAAAGGAATGAAGGTGCTGGCAGCAAAGGGGAAGTTGCGTGATTTGAAGTCCATACACATTGGGTTATGTGAAGACTGTATCTTCGGAAAGCAGAAAAAAGTCACTTTCTCCAAAACTGGACGAAGTTCTAAGCTAGAAAGGTTAGAACTTGTACACACAGATGTGTGGGGACTAGCCCCTGTACGATCTCTTGGAGGCTCACTCTATTATGTCACATTCATCGATGACTCCACTCGGAAGGTATGGGTTTATTTTCTTAAAAATAAATCTGATGTTTTCTCTACCTTTGTGAAGTGGAAGGCAGAAGTGGAAAATCAAACTGGCGCAAAGATCAAGTGTCTGAGGTCTGATAATGGCGGAGAGTACAACAGCAAGGAATTCAAAGATTTCTGTGCATTGCATGCCATTCGTATGGAGAAAATAATTCCAAATACTCCACAACTGAACGGGGTTGCTGAACGCATGAACAGAACCCTGAATGAGAGAGCTAGAAGCATGAGATTACATGCTGGCCTACCGAAGACCTTTTGGGCAGATGCAATCAGCTGTGCGGCTTACCTGATTAATAGAGGACCTAGTGTTCCTCTAAATGGTGAGATACCAGAAGAGACTTGAACCGGTAAGCATGTAATTCATTCGCACTTGAGAGTATTTGGTTGTGTTTCATATGTGCATATTGATTCAAATGACAGAGACAAGTTAGACCCCAAGTCAAAAAGATGTTTTTTCATTAGATATGGTTCTAATGATTTTGGATACCATTTTTGGGATGATGAGAATAGGAAAATCATTAGAGAAAGAAATGTTATATTCAATGAAAATTTATTGTACAAGCACAGATCTGTTATGAAATCTGAAGATGCATGCCAAGAAACTCAGAAATCTTGACATGTTGAGTTGGAGGAAATTTCAGAAGATGATGTGTTGAAGGGATTTCAAGGAAATCCTGAAAACACTGTAGTGCAACCAGAGTTAATCACACCCGATGTTCAACCAAGAAGATCAAGTAGATTACCTAAACCGACTGAGCGGTTTTCTCCTTCTTTGTACTATTTGTTGTTGACTGATGTTGGTGAACCTGAGTGTTTTGATGAAGCTATGCAGGTGAAAGATTCTATCAAGTGGGAGTTGGCAATGAAAGATGAGATGAACTCCTTACACAAAAATAAAACTTGGGTGTTGACTGAACTACCACCTGACAAGAGAGCTTTGCACAACAAATGGGTTTATCGAATAAAAGAAGAACATAATGGCAGTAAGAGCTACAAAGTAAGGTTGGTTGTGAAAGGCTTCCAAAAGAAGGAATGTATTGATTATAATGAAATTTTCTCTCCAGTTGTCAAGTTAACTACCGTTAGATTGGTGTTGATTATTGTTACTGCAGAAAACCTGCACCTAGAACAACTTGATGTTCAGACTGCTTTCCTTCATGGTAATTTGGAGGAGGATATCTATATGGTACAACCGGAAGGTTTTCATGAACATGGTAAAGAAAACCTTATTTGCAAGTTAAACAAAAGTTTATATGGTCTGAAACAAGCCCCCAGACAGTGGTACAATAAGTTTGATGGATTCATATGTAACAATGGTTTCATTAGATGCAACATGGACCATTGTTGTTGTAATATCCCGACCTTTCGGATCCCTCTTCGTGGGTCTCGGATCTGGTTTCTCAGAGTGTCCAGCTCGTTGTGTCTGAAATTTCGTTTCGGACATCTTTCGTGTTCGGATCGGCGCGATCCGGAGTTGTTTCGGAGGCCCGGAAGCGTTCCGCGGCTTTTCCACGCGTGTTTTCCGATTTCCGGTGTGTGTTTCGGCAATTCCTTCGGAACCTCGCTGCGGGTGAACCGGGTCGTTCACCTGGGCACGAGTGGTACCGTTGCGATCGTGCGTTCCGAGGATTCCGGAAATTTAATTTTCTGATTTTTGGTATTTTCAGATTTTCCAGATTTTCTATAAATACCCCCCTATTTTCTCTTTCTCCCCCACCCTCTTCTTCTTCTTCTTCTTCCTCCTCCTTTCTCCCCCACCGTGAGGCGCCCCCTCTTCCTCTCTTCTTGTCCGGCGAGACCGCGGCGAGCCCCTCCGGCTGCAGACGGCTGTGGGCGACGGCGCGGTGACGACGGCGGCGACGAGGTGCGTGTGGTGGCGTTCGTGGATCGTGGGAGCTCAAGGAAGAACGAGGTTTTCAAGGCGATTTCTTGCGTTCACGGACGATCCGGCGGAGCATTCGCTCCATTGAGGTAGGGTGACGTTCCCTAGCTCCTTGCCGTTCTTTTCCGTGGTTTATAGGCCGTGGGGAGGCCGAGAGGGGCTTGATTGAGCAGGTTTGGGGTTTTCCATGATTTGGGGAGAGCTCGCCCGATCTATGGATTTGATGCATGATCTCACGTTTTGGTGGCCTAGAATCATGCTAGGGGTCCCCAGGGGTCTTCCCCTTTGATTTCCCCCTCTCCGGTGGAGGCATGGGGCGTGGTTGAAGTTTTTGGGCTTTCCCACCGTTTCCTCCGTCGGGTGCGTGTAACGGTCCTTCCAGGGACCGTTACACGGTGTGACGCGCCTGGGAGAGGCCGTCACACGCCCTTCGTTTAGCCTTCGGGGGTCAGGGACTGTGACGGTCCCACGATAGACCGCCACTTGCGTGTGACGCGCCTGGCTTGGGCCGTCAGGGGCGTTCCGACCGTTGGCTTTTACCGTTGATTTGACCGTTGGGGGTCAGTGCGTGTAACGCGCTATGGCAGGCGCGTTACGTCCGCGTGACGCGCCAGGGTGAGCGCATTACGTCCTGGGTCACCCCAGGTGTGAGGGGCGCGTAACGCGCTGGGCCAGGCGCGTTACATTCGTGTAACGCGCTGGGGCAGGCGCGTTACATCCTGGTTTCACACTGGGGGTGTGAGGAGCGCGTAACGCGCTATGGCAGGCGCGTTACGTTTGCGTAACGCGCTGGGCCAGGCGCGTTACGCCATGCGTTCCTCAGGCGTGTGACGGCCTGCGTTGGGCCGCCAGGTGTGTGTGACGGTCTCGCCTAGACCGTTACAGCTCTGTGACGGTCCAGGGGTGGACCGTCAGGCGCCTGGTTGCCCCGAGAGGGTTGCAACCCCATTTTTGGTCCGACTGTGGTCACCGTGCGACGGGGCCGGTGCGTGGGGTGGTCCCCGTGTGTCGTCGGATGCGGGCGTCATTTTTCGTGACTTGAGAGTCTACTCCTTCAGTGACCCTCCACTAGTCGTAGCCTGCTTACACGCGTGTGGTCCCACCAGGGAGTGGTGGAGAGGCTACCCTGAGGACGGTTTTAGACTGGTTTCCGTCGGGCCCCTCGTCGTTAGCCAGAGTCCGGCTACGGGGGAAAACCGGTCAGAGGACCAGACCTAGAACGCATGGTCTGTGTGTGCACATGTGGTTGGGGGCG
Organism: Amorphophallus konjac; assembly: GCA_022559845.1. Classification (NCBI taxonomy): domain Eukaryota; kingdom Viridiplantae; phylum Streptophyta; class Magnoliopsida; order Alismatales; family Araceae; genus Amorphophallus; species Amorphophallus konjac. The sequence continues at coordinate 115,201 of JAHNEJ010001627.1, read as the reverse complement.
GTTGGACCCACGTCGACGGGCGTGACCCCAGCTAGTCACTTGTTTGTGGTTACTTGTGCGGTGTTCGTGCCTTGGGTAGGCGCTACCACGTCAGGCAGTTCACCTGCGGTGCGGTGTAAGTCGTCAGGGGACGCTACCGGCTGTGCTTCTAGTGGGAGGTACTCCTGTCGAGTACGGAGTGTCAGACTGTCAGCTCGTGTGTTTGGCCTTCGGGTTTGCCGGGTCGACCGTTGAGTTTCGGTTGTCTCACCGTGGCACGTGTGCCGGTTTGCGTGCCGTAGGACCTTTGTTTGGTAGAGTACAGGGCTTTCCTTTCCGAGGTACTCTCCTACCGCTAGCGTAGTGGTTTCCCATTTTACGAGGTAGGGTTCGAGTGATCCCTACTGAGTCTTGTTCCGAGACTCATTCCCTGCGTGTTTTCACCGTGTTTCAGGTGAGGCGCCGCCCCAGGGGAGCGCGTCTGGGGCGCAGCGTGGTGCGGGTGCCCAGAGGTAGTGCCAGAGGTCAGAGCCGGGGGATGCCCCGTGTAGCTGTACTTTCTTTTCTTGTCTCTGTACTAGTTGTGGACTACTGTTGTTATTTTATTGTTATCTTGTGGACCATGTATAATGTAAAATGCTAATTTATTTCCTGCTTAATACTATAACTGTTTAATTTCTGCAATTACTTGTGATACTTGTGTAGTTCCCACACCATCCTTCTAACCCTTCCGAGTCTTCGGGCTCGTGGGTGGCGGTGCGAGTCTCGGGTTATCGGGCCTTCCCGGTAATCGGATTCTCGGGTCGTTACAGCTGGTATCAGAGCGCGGTTGTGGAATTATGCGAGAATCATAGGCAATTGTAGTGGTCCACTAGTCCACAGCGATGATGTACAGTTGACACTGGCATTGGGCATCGCGCGTTTTCTTGACCTTGCCGTTCTCGTGTTTTCTGTCTTTTGCTTCAGGTGCGAGTATGGCGCCGAGGCGGGCGACTCGCTCTCAGCAGGGGCAGTCGGCTGGAGGTCAGGAGATCCAGCAGGGGGTCCAGAGGGACCAGGAGGAGCAGAGCAGAGTGCCACCAGGGGCCACCGAGGCAGTGGATACTGCGAGGCTTCCGGGGGCCGAGGATTTCTTTCGTGGCATGTACCAGCTTATGTCTCAGCAGTTCGGCGGAGAGGCTGCTGAGGGCTCGTCAGCTAGGGGTGGGCCAGGCCGAGCAGTGAGGGACTTCTTGCAGTTCCATCCACCTTACTTCAGCGGCCAGCCAGACCCTGATGCGGCTCGTGATTGGCTTGACGAGATGGAGCGGGTGTTCAGTTCTGCGAAGAGTGCTGCCGAGGACAGAGTAGTGTTGGCTTACAACCAGTTGCAGGGTACGGCTCGGAAGTGGTGGTCTTCCGAGTGGAAGACGTCTTTTCAGCTTCGTCCACTTGAGCAGGTCGAGTGGGATGACTTCGTCAGTGCTTTCGAGCGTACGTACTGTCCAGACTACGTTGCTACGCAGCGGATGCGTGAGTTTCTGGAGCTGGTGCAGGGCGACATGTCCGTGTTGCAGTACAGGGGCCGGTTTGTCGAGCTGGGTCGGTATGCACCTCACATCATGGAGCATGAGAGGGTGAAGACCGCGCAGTTCGTCCAGGGCTTGAGGCAGGAGCTGAGGCACCATCTGATCGCGAACGGGGCCACTGATCTAGAGACAGCGTCTCGTGTTGCGGCTTCTCTGGAGATGGATATGCAGAGGACCCGAGGACCGATCAGCCAAGGACAGTCCTTGTCAGGTCGCAGCCAGCCGTCGGCTACCCAGCAGTAGGGTTCCTTCCAGCATGCGTCGGGTGGTTCAAGAGTGCCAACACCGACAGCATCGATGACATGGTCTGCGTCTTTTGGCTCGAAGGTTAAGAAGTTCTTCGGAAAGAGTTTCCGGAAGAAGAAGTCCAAGGATCATGGGCAAGCTTCATCGGGCAGTGTACAGCAGCCGATCCCCTTGCAGCGTCAGGGATCAGTGGGTGGGTCGCGAGGACCGTGTCCACGGTGTAGTGGGTTCCACCCAGGCAGGCAGTGCACGGCGCCGATCATCTATTTTCGGTGTGACCAGCCAGGGCATATGGCGCGTGACTGTCCTCAGAGGCAGCCGCCGCAGCAGCAGGTTCCCCAGCAGCAGAGGCAGCAGCAGCAGGGACAGTATCCGTCGCTACCCAGGTCAGCTAGCGTGGGAGGCAGGCAGAGAGCTCGAGGCCAGATCACGCACATGACCAGGGCAGAGGCAGTGGCGTCGCAGCTCGTGGAAGGTACCGTTCAGATTTTGGGTTGCGCGGCTCGGGTTTTGTTTGATTCTGGCGCGTCTCATTCGTTTATTTCGGAGGATTTCGCGCTGAGCGTCGAGGAGCCGGTGACCCAGTTGCCTTGTGATTTGGCAGTGGAACTGCCTTCGGGTGATTTTATGATCACTCCGTATTGCTTCGATCAGGTTCCGGTTTGGATCGATGGGCGGAGTATGCCAGGCAGGTTGTATGCGTTGCAGCTTCGGGACTATGATGTGATTCTAGGCATGGATTGGCTCGAGACTCATGGAGCGGTGGTGGATTGTGGAATGAAGAGGGTCTACTTCCAGCATCCGAGCAAGCGGACCTTCTATTTCCAAGGTATCCGTTCCACCTCTTCTCGATTCCTCATCTCTGCGATTCGAGCCCGTCGGTTGCTTGATTCTGGTTGTCAGGGTTTTCTCGCGTCCGTGGTTGTGACCGAACGGATGGAGCCGAGTGTCGAGGACATTCTGGTGGTGTGCGAGTTTCCCGACGTTTTTCCCGAGGAATTGCCTGGGTTACCTCCCCAGCGGGAGATCGATTTTGTGATCGAGGTCGTGCCTGGTACGGGACCTTTGGCGAAGGCTCCCTACCGTATGGCCCCCGCTGAGTTGAGGGAGTTGAGGGCGCAGTTGCAGGAGCTGTTGGCCAAGGGGTACGTTCGTCCTAGCTTTTCCCCTTGGGGTGCGCCCGTGTTGTTTGTGAAGAAGAAGGACGGTAGTCTGCGGCTATGCATTGACTATCGGCAGCTGAATGAAGTGACCATTAAGAACAAGTATCCGTTGCCACGGATTGATGATTTGTTCGACCAGCTTCAGTCTGCGCGAGTGTTCTCGCGGATTGATTTGCGGTCCGGTTACTATCAGCTGAGGATTCGCGAGTCCGATGTGGAGAAGACTGCATTCAGTACGAGGTACGGGCATTATGAGTTTCTGGTGATGCCGTTCGGGCTCACCAATGCCCCTGCAGCCTTCATGGACTTGATGCAGAGGGTGTTTCGTCCGTATTTGGACCAGTTCGTGGTCATATTCGTGGACGACATCCTTGTTTATTCGCGGTCTGCGAGGAGCACGCGTACCATTTAGGTGTAGTGCTGCAGACGTTGCGAGATCACCAGTTGTATGCGAAGCTCAGCAAGTGCGAGTTCTGGCTCTGCGAGGTGCACTTTCTAGGACATGTGATTTCTGGTGCTGGCATTTCTGTGGACCCCGCCAAGGTTGAGGCAGTAATGCAGTGGCCGAGGCCGAGGTCGGTGACGGAGATCCGGAGTTTCTTGGGGCTTGCGGGCTATTATCGCTGGTTTATCCAGGATTTTTCTCGCATTGCGACCCCGATGACTAGACTCACGCGGAAGGATGTGCCTTTCGTCTGGCCTGAGGAGTGTGAGCAGATCTTGAGGGAGCTGAAGAGATTGCTCACCTCGGCTCCGATATTAGTTTTACCTTCTGGATCGGGAGGTTTTGTGGTGTGTACCAATGCTTACGGGGTCGGATTGGGTGCTGTATTGATGCAGCATGGTAGAGTGGTGGCTTATGCATCTCGGCAGCTAAAGCCCCATGAGGAGAACTACCCTACCCATGACCTTGAGTTGGCGGCGGTGATCTTCGCGCTGAAGATCTGGAGGCATTATCTGTACGGTGAGAAGTTCGAGGTGTTCACTGACCATCAGAGTTTGAGGTATGTGTTCTCGCAGAGGGACCTGAACCTCAGGCAAAGGCGTTGGATGGAATTCATGAAGGATTATGACTTCACCCTGTCTTATCAGCCGGGCAGGATGAATGTCGTCGCCGATGCCTTGAGTCGGAAGGTCGCGGTCAGTGCCTTGATGTTGAGGAAGTGGAGGCTCTGGGAACAAGTGCCCGAAGTGTCCTTCAGGCTCAAGATTCCCCCAGAGCCTGGGTTAGCAGTGCTTGCGAGTCTGACTGTCACTCCTGCTATCCGTCGTCAGGTGACAGAGGCTCAGCATGCGGACCCCGAGTTGCCCCGGATTCTGGCGATGGCCGATGTGGAGCTCGGCGAGGACGGTGCTGCGAGGTTTCGTGACAGGCTGTACGTCCCAGCGGAGGAGTAGGTTCGTCGTGCGGTGTTGCGCGAGGCTCATGGGAGCAGGTACACCGTACACCCGGGTGCGACAGAGATGTATCGAAACTTGCGGAGACAGTTCTGGTGGCCTGGCATGAAGAGAGATGTTGCTGAGTTTGTGGCCAGGTGCCTGATCTGTCAGCAGGTGAAGGCGGAGCATCAGCGATCAGGAGGTACTCTTCAGCCCTTGGATGTTCCTGCATGGAAGTGGGACCACGTGACCACGGATTTTGTGGTGGGATTGCCGAGGACCCCGAGTGAGCAGGATAGTATTTGGTTGCTGGTGGATCGGCTGACGAAGGTGACTCGGTTGTTACCGGTCAAAGTCAGCTGGAGCGTGTCCAAGTTGGCTCGTCTTTATGTGGAGCGGATCGTTCCGTTGCATGGGGTTCCCATTTCGATCGTGTCGGATCGGGATCCGCGCTTCACTTCTGGATTTTGGAGGAGTTTCCAGCGAGCTCTTGGCACAGAGTTGGCATTTAGCTCGGCGTATCATCCTCAGTCAGATGGTCAGTCAGAGAGGACCATCCAAACTTTGGAGGACATGCTGAGATCCTGCTGCCTGGAGTGGCAGGGGAGTTGGATTCACCACCTGCCGTTGGTGGAGTTTGCCTATAACAATAGCTATCATTCGAGCATCGGCATGGCTCCTTATGAGGCTTTGTATGGGCGTCCTTGCCGGACTCCACTCGATTGGTTTGAGGTTGGTGAGCGTGTTTTGACGGGACCCGAGTTGGTGCAGCAATGTGTGGATGTGGTGCACGTGGTTCGTCAGAACATGTTGGCGGCCCAGTGTCGGCAGAAGAGCTATGCTGACCGTAGGAGGCAGCCCCTCGAGTTCGCCGTGGGCGATCGTGTGTTCTTGAGAGTTTCTCCGATGAAGGGGGTGATGCGTTTTGGACGGCGTGGGAAGTTGAGTCCCCGCTATGTTGGTCCGTTTCCGTTGTGGAACGCATCGGTGAGGTTGCTTATCGGTTGCGGTTACCCCCTGAGTTGGCGTCGGTGCATGACGTGTTCCACGTCTCGATGCTGCGGAAGTATATGCCCGATGACTCTCATGTGCTCGAGGATTCTGTTTGGCCCGAGGTGACTCCAGATCTTTCTCTCCTAGAGTTTCCGATCCGTGTGGAGGATAGGCGAGAGCAGCGCCTGCGGAACAAGGTCATCCCCTTGGTCAAGGTGGTGTGGCAGCGACACTCTGGTGGTGAGCTTCTTGGGAGCGTGAGGACGAGATGCGTCAGCAGTTCCCTTACCTGTTTGAGTGAGTCTTCCTCTTTTTCCCCTTAGGTTGTTCTTAATTTCGAGGACGAAATTCCTTAAGGGGGGAGGGCTGTAATATCCCGGACCTTTCGGATCCCTCTTCGTGGGTCTCGGATTTGATTTCTCGGAGTGTCCGGCTCCGTTGTGTCCGAAATTTCATTTCGGACATCTTTCGTGTTCGGATCGACGCGATCCGGATTTGTTTCGGAGGCCCGGAAGCGTTCCGCGGCTTTTCCACGCGTGTTTTCCGATTTCCGGTGTGTGTTTCGGCAATTCCTTCGGAACCTCGCTGCGGGTGAACCGGGTCGTTCACCTGGGCACGAGTGGTACCGTTGCGATCGGTGCGTTCCGAGGATTCAGAAATGTAATTTTCTATTTTTCGTATTTTGGATTTTCTGGAATTTCTATAAATACCCCCCTATTTTCTCTTTCTCCCCCACCCTCTTCTTCTTCTTCTTCTTCCTCCTTTCTCCCCCACCGTGAGGCGCCCCCTCTTCCTCTCTTCTTCGTCCGGCGAGACCGCGCGAGCCCCTCCGGCTGCAGACGACTTGTGGGCGACGGCGCGGTGACGACGGCGGCGACGAGGTGCGTGTGGTGGCGTTCGTGGATCGTGGGAGCTCAAGGAAGAACGAGGGTTTTCAAGGAATTTCTTGCGTTCACGGACTGATCCGGCAGAGCATTCGCTCCATTGAGGTAGGGTGACGTTCCCTAGCTCCTTGCCGTTCTTTTCCGTGGTTATAGGCCGTGGGAGGCCGAGAGGGGCTTGATTGAGCGGGTTTGGGGTTTTCCATGATTTGGGGAGAGCTCGCCCGATCTATGGATTTGATGCATGATCTCGCGTTTTGGTGGCCTAGAATCATGCTAGGGGTCCCCAGGGGTCTTCCCCTTTGATTTCCCCCTCTCCGGTGGAGGCATGGGGGCGTGGTTGAAGTTTTTGGGCTTTCCCGCCGTTTCCGCCGTCGGGTGCGTGTAACGGTCCTTCCAGGGACCGTTACACGGTGTGACGCGCCTGGGAGAGGCCGTCACACGCCCTTCGTTTAGCCTTCGGGGTCAGGGACTGTGACGGTCCCACGATAGACCGCCACTTGCGTGTGACGCGCCTGGCTTGGGCCGTCAGGGGCGTTCCGACCGTTGGCTTTTACCGTTGATTTGACCGTTGGGGGTCAGTGCGCGTAACGCGCTATGGCAGGCGCGTTACGTCCGCGTGACGCGCCAGGGTGAGCGCGTTACGTCCTGGGTCACCCCAGGTGTGAGGGGCGCGTAACGCGCTGGGCCAGGCGCGTTACATTCGTGTAACGCGCTGGGGCAGGCGCGTTACATCCTGGTTTCACACTGGGGGTGTGAGGCACCCGTAACGCGCTATGGCAGGCGCGTTACGTTTGCGTAACGCGCTGGGCCAGGCGCGTTACGCCCTGCGTTCCTCAGGCGTGTGACGGCCTGCGTTGGGCCGCCAGGTGTGTGTGACGGTCTCGCCTAGACCGTTACAGCTCTGTGACGGTCCAGGGGTGGACCGTCAGGCGCCTGGTTGCCCCGAGAGGGTTGCAACCCCGTTTTTGGTCCGACTGTGGTCACCGTGCGACGGGGCCGGTGCGTGGGGTGGTCCCCGTGCGTCGTCGGATGCGGGCGTCATTTTCCGTGACTTGAGAGTCTACTCCTTCAGTGACCCTCCACTAGTCGTAGCCTGCTTACACGTGTGTGGTCCCACCAGGGAGTGGTGGAGAGGCTACCCTGAGGACGGTTTTAGACTGGTTTCCGTCGGGCCCCTCGTCGTTAGCCAGAGTCCGGCTACGGGGGAAAACCGATCAGAGGACCAGACCTAAGACGCATGGTCTGTGTGTGCACACGTGGTTGGGGGCGGTTGGACCCACGTCGACGGGCGTGACCCCAGCTAGTCACTTGTTTGTGGTTACTTGTGCGGTGTTCGTGCCTTGGGTAGGCGCTACCACGTCAGGCAGTTCACCTGCGGTGCGGTGTAAGTCGTCAGGGGACGCTACCGGCTGTGCTTCTAGTGGGAGGTACTCCTGTCGAGTACGGAGTGTCAGACTGTCAGCTCGTGTGTTTGGCCTTCGGGTTTGCCGGGTCGACCGTTGAGTTTCGGTTGTCTCACCGTGGCACGTGTGCCGGTTTGCGTGCCGTAGGACCTTTGTTTGGTAGAGTACAGGGCTTTCCTTTCCGAGGTACTCTCCTACCGCTAGCGTAGTGGTTTCCCATTTTACGAGGTAGGGTTCGAGTGATCCCTACTGAGTCTTGTTCCGAGACTCATTCCCTGCGTGTTTTCACCGTGTTTCAGGTGAGGCGCCGCCCCAGGGGAGCGCGTCTGGGGCGCAGCGTGGTGCGGGTGCCCAGAGGTAGTGCCAGAGGTCAGAGCCGGGGGATGCCCCGTGTAGCTGTACTTTCTTTTCTTGTCTCTGTACTAGTTGTGGACTACTGTTGTTATTTTATTGTTATCTTGTGGACCATGTATAATGTAAAATGCTAATTTATTTCCTGCTTAATACTATAACTGTTTAATTTCTGCAATTACTTGTGATACTTGTGTAGTTCCCACACCATCCTTCTAACCCTTCCGAGTCTTCGGGCTCGTGGGTGGCGGTGCGAGTCTCGGGTTATCGGGCCTTCCCGGTAATCAGATTCTCGGGTCGTTACAGTTGTTATCTTAAGAAGTTTGATAATTGTTATATCATACTGCTGTTGTACGTGGATGATATGCTTATTGCAGGTTCAAGTATGACATAGATTGACAATTTGAAAATGTAATTATCAAAGGAATTTGCTATGAAGGACTTAGGAGCAGCAAAGTAAATTCTTGGGATGAGAATTGTAAGGGATAGAACAGCTGGCACTGTGAAGCTATCTCAAGAAAGTTACATCCAGAAAGTGTTGAGCAGATTCAACATGAAGGATTCAAAACAAGTTAGCACTCCTTTGGCAAGTCACTTCAAGCTGTCTAAAGAGCAGTCACCAAAGTCTGCTGAAGAGCGTGAGTCCATGAAGAAAATTCCTTATGCATCAGCCGTAGGAAGTCTGATATATGCCATGATTTGTACCAGGCCGGATATAGCACATGCAGTGGGAGTTGTGTGCAGACATATGGCAGATCTGGGCAAGCAACACTGGGAGGCATTGAAACGGATTCTGAGATACCTAAAAGGCACCTCAGGCAAGCCACTTTGTTTCAGGAAAAGTGAAGTTATCCTACAAGGTTTTATTGATTCAGATCTTGGTGGTGATCGGGACACCAGAAGAAGTATCACTGGCTATGTTTGCACCTTGGGTGGCACTACGATGAGTTGGGTTTCAAAACTTCAGAAGGTTGTTGCTCTCTCAACAACAGAAGCCGAGTATGTTGCTATCTCTGAAGCTAGCAAAGAGATGGTATGGCTGAAAAATTTTCTGAAGGAGTTGGGCAAGGAACAAAGCAATAGTGTGCTGTTTTGTGACAGTCAAAGTGCAATTCACTTTTCCAAGAACCCAGTCTTTCATGCAAGGACTTAGCACATACAACTGAAGTATCACTTCATTCGTGATTTGCTTGAAGATGATATTTTACTGCTGGACAAAATACTTGGTGCAGAGAATCCAACAGACATGTTAACCAAGGTGGTAACCACAGAGAAACTGAGGTTGTGCAAGGCCTCAGTTGGCCTCCATGGATGATTAATGGAGGGATGCCGTAGCAGTATTTCCATTGTTACTTTAAGCAGGGTTAATACATTGAGATGTTTGCTTTCTTTGGAGTTCAGACTCCAAGTGGGAGATTGTTAGAGTGTGGAGTCAGAACTCTTTATCGTGCGCTCTTGCACGGGATCACACTCTGCCTTAGGAGCGCATCCACTGCTTCAGGGGAGCATTCTCAGCGTCAGGGGAGCATGACGAGCACATGCTGTCTCTGGGGAGCAATCGCTGCTTCAGGAGAGCATCCTCAATGTCAGGGGAGCATGCATTGCGGGCTCAAGGTATTTCGATGTCACTTGGAGCAGGCCGACCTGCATGAAGATGTTTCGACCTGGTCTTGACAATGCATTGATCTGACTGATGGTGGGGGAGCATATGCAGTCGCTGGAGGACATACTCGGTCTCAGGAGGGAATCCTTGGAGACAGGGGAGCATGCACGTCTAATGTACTCTGGAAGATGATTTCTGTTTATCAGGGGCATTATTGTCCTTAATGCCCTGACTAATGACGTCATAATCTCCTAGTATAAAAGGGTGAACTCTCTCTTTGTATTGTAACTGGTCTGTGATTATCTTAGTGGATTCCTGTTGCGGCCGTGGACGTAGGAAGACATCTTGCCTCCGAACCACGTAAAAAATCCCTGTGTGTTCTTATGGTTTGATCTCTTCTCTCCTTCCTTCTTCCTCCTCTGCTAGTTGTCCTCTTCGTCTGGGTACTCCCTATCCCCAACAATACATTCATACATACGTACATACATATGTGATATATCCCTTCAAATTTTTATATTTTTTATTGTAAACAAAATACTCTGTTAACTTAATGGTATTAGAATATAAAAGATATAACTGAAATAATATTACTTATCATGAGAGTATACATGACAATATAAAGAAGTCAGAAGTATAAGTATAATTATCCTTAACTATTTCATTAATTCCCATGGTAAGCCTTGACTTTAATTAGTACTACCACTAAGACAGTGGCCATTAATTATGGGCCCTTCTAATTTTCAAACAATCACTCTTAATTAAGCACATCTGGATGCAAGCATATATACGAGTTCGGTTTTACCGTAAACTCATCTTTTATGGTAACCTAAGTTTGAATAAGCTCGCCATGATATCAAACCCACTTAAGCGGGTTTGTGCCAGGGATTATGACCTTTCATGTTACATTGAGAATGGGACAAGTTTATGATGAACTCAATTATTTTTACCGAGAAAAGTCGAATGAGAATATTATAAAAAATATCAAATAACAAAATAAATCTGTAAAAATAAGTTTCCGCAACCCATATATATATCCATGGAACCCTTAAAATTTTCTGTGTCCAAAATCAGGGGAAAAAAATTGAAATTACAAGAATAGAGAGATTGATTAGTATGTCTGTGCAAAATTGACCGGATACGTACATTTCCATCAAATAACGTGTGTGTGTGTGTGTGTGTATGTTTGTAATTAGAAATTGGTGACACACCAGTGCCCGTGCCGCGGGCTCGGCCTATCTGGAGGGTCGGCCCACCGGGTACACTGTTGGAGGCAATCCGTCCTCTGCCCACTGGAATAAGATGGAGGAGGGCGATGGGATGGGCGATGGAGGAGAGGTTGCCCACCATTACCCTACCCGTTTATTATTGCCACCCCCCCCAATCACACACACACACACACACACACACGTACAGCCCAGCTGTGTCCCTTATCTCCATGGTGTCTCTTTCGATCGATGCCCCTCCCACAGGGAAAGTCCCTTATCACTTCCTCTACGTGCTAACAAAAAACCCTCCCGTCCCTTCCTCGCCCTCTCCCCCTCCGTTGCGAAGTTTCACAGAAAGAGGGCCCCCTTTCTAGAACAAACGATGTCAGTAGGTTCGGATTCTCCACAGCTTTGAATCAATGCTTCTATCCATGTTACAGGTGTTGTCAAATTTCTCAAAAAAGATCATATTTTATTGAACTGCAGGTGGCTCTGTGCTTTTGGGACTTTTGAAAACTTTTTATTCTTAGGGAAAAGAATTTTTTTTTTCTTCCCAAACTAAAAAGCATCATCAGAAAAATATTCTTCTTCATAGTTAAAGATCCTCAGGAAAAGTTAAGTCTGAGGTCAGTCGATGTTAAATCCAAACCGTTGATAGGAGAGGGAGACAGAGATAGATCTATGGAGAACCAAGATAAAACCTTGATTTTTTTTCCCACAAAAAATGTTTTCTCACGTCTCAAGTCAAGATAGAAAAATTTTTGAGGTAATTTTTTCACCCTAGAGATGATATCTTCCAAAATAACTTATCATGAAAATTATTTTTTTTTCAAAAAAAAACCGACTTTTCCCTCTAGTTTTCCAAAACTATTTTTAACTCACCCGTAGTTGTTTGAATGCGAGACTAACAGTGGATGAGTTACATGAGACTGACCTCATCTCACTTTCGGTAGTTTGATTCTGTAAGACTCGGTTTGATAAACGAATTGGTTAAGAAATCGACGAGAGAGAAAAAACGTGGGACTCACTCACTCCCCTCACACACAAGAGATTTACTCGGGGTCGAGTATCATGTTCGACTCTTTGAAATTGAACACGGTAACTGTGTTCGAATAACAAAAGAAGGCTTAAGGGTCTCTTTATCGACGGGATAAGTAAAATTGGGGTGATGTATTCACCGATTGTCACCCGATTTCGTGAGTTCCAACATTGTTCTGATTTGGTAACACTCCGGTTAACTAGGTCGAATAAGCAAAAAAAAAAAAAAAAAAGTTTGATCAAATCTCACGTTTTCTCATTCAAGTCTCCAGGGTCAAATATGTTACCCTCGACCGACATATTCGGCCCTTAACCTAATCTAATAACAAAGAGGGCTAAAATATTTTTAAAAAGTTGACAGGACCACCGACTTGAAAGAACTCAATGGCAATTAAAGTGAGTTCTTTAATAAGGGAAGAAGTTTGGAATATATACTTCCACAGTTCCACGTAATTGACCTCACTACTTGTGTCTTAATATTTTTACATGTCACTAAACAAGCAAAATAGTTTTCACGAAAGTCAGGTGCACATAACTAAATCATGAAGTTGACTCATCGAAAAATTGTTTATAAGTAACTCATTTTCATGAGTTGACTTACAATATAAGCTATCTACTTGCATCACAAACAAAGACACTGCGTTTAACTCGACATGGAAGCTTTGACCATTTAGAGTGGAATCAAAGCTTTGACCATTTAGGGGGGGGGGGGGGGGGCAAAGTTTGTGGGGATAACTTTCCTTGAATTATTTGAGCTTTAACCTGCTCAACAGCAGCGTAACGTTAAAGATTTGAGCTGTGGAGCTGTTTCCCTTTTTATTCGTTGTGTCGACGGGATTGCAAGGCTGGCCCTTCACATTGGCGTTACTTCCATGTTAGCGTTTCCCCTCCGTCCCCCTCTCCGGCTCTCTACGTCGTCCGTGGATCCTTTTCACACACCCGGGAGGGCCCGCCCCTTCAAAATCATGCCATTGGTTTTCATAGACACTCTTATTATTTACAAAAGAAGAAAAAAGTGGGAAACAATCTAATGATAGAGTTATCGCCACACTACGATAAAATACGCGGTCAAAATATGCGGTTGGCGATGGCCAACTTTTTATCGCTAATTCATCGCTAATTCATCACAAAAGTGATTATCGATGGATGGATTAGTGATGGAATAGCGGCGCATGATCACCTCCGTTGAAATTTACTAGCTGAATAGCGATAGACAGGTATTCATCGATATTCTACCGTGCGACGTCTTAGAGATAAAATTTATCGTCGTTAATCTTTGGCTATCTATAATTTATCGACGAAAATTACCCGTCGCTAATTCCTCGTTAAATAGAGACGGATTAGCGAGAGATGTTTTCATCTTTAAGTATAATTATTTATAATTATTTTTTTATTTAGCGACGGATGATTATCTGTCGCGATGTTAATCCGCTACTGATATGTTTCCTTCCCGTCGCTAAATAGTGACGGATTAGCGACATCATTTATCGTATCTAATCTTTCGTCACTAATTTTATCTCGTTTAGCGAGAGATCAAAGATGGATATATATTTTCGTCGCTAATCCATTCCGTCGCTATTTCTCCATCAATCAGTCACTAGTCTGTCTTTTGTAATTTCAACTAGTAGTGGATTAGCGATGAAAACTTATATCGTTAATTATTTTTTATTTAAAAAAACTATTTAAATATAAAAAATATGTTTACATAAAAAATAGAAATCTCTCACATTAAACACACAATTTGAAATGAAAAATACACATATTCAACGATCCGATTGTTAGATTTATTCTCGACCAAAATCTGACTCTTGGATTAAAGTTTGATCAAGATCTAATCATTAGATTTACTCGCTCTCGATTTAAAACTAATTAAGATACGATCGTTGAATTTTTTTCTGATAGGTTCAATCGTTGGATTTGCTCCCGATCTAAAACTCATCAAGTTACGACCATTGGATTTACTTCAAATCAAAATTTAACTGTTAGGTTAAAATTTGATGAAGATCAGAGTGTTAGATTTGATTTCGATCTAAATCCAACCGTTAGATCTAAGTTTGATTAATATCTGATCGTTTAAATTTACTTCCGATCTAAATTTGATTAAGATCTACCCGTTAGATTTTCTCATGATCGAAATATGGATGGTCAGTGATATTTTTGTTATTTATGACGGATAATTTTCGCCGCTAATCCGCTGTTAAAGTATAATTTGTTGAGACAAATTTCCTTCCGTCTCTGATCTGTCTTTAAAATATAAGAATTTTTAAAACGAAAAATTCTACGTCGCTAATTTATCTCTACTTTTGCGACGAGTGTACTTTCACGCTAATTTATTGTAAAATTTTGTACACAGTTTGCAACATAAATAACCCGTTTACATTACGTCGCTAGTTTTACGATGAAATTTTCTCAATGCAAATTCATCATAAATAGTGTCATAAATTTGAGACGTAAATAATATGTCATTACTAAAATTTAAAAACATGCACTCCAGGCTTTATTTTTTTCTTCCGTCACTATTTTGGATAATCTCTAGCTACTAATAACGATTTTTATTGCAGCTGTATACTTCGAAGATTTCTTAATTGTATAAATAAGCAAAGTGCAATTCCTTTCCGTACATTAAACTTCCCAACGCTCACGGGAGAGAGAGATTGAGAAATACAAGGCCGCGAATATTAGTATGCTACAGACGGATCCGAAGGTATCCCCCTCGGTGTACACTAAAAAGTAAGGAGCTCTTCCTCCTCTTCTTCTTCTTCGTCGTCGCCGAGCTCACAATCTATACACGTTACAGGAACTCAGGACCATTAAAAGCTCTCAATCTACTCGACCTCAGCAGTAAACGAAGGTGAAGTCGTCGTATTGTAGTCCGGGCATGTCCTCGAACTGGAACGAGTCCCCGGTGAATTCGACGCCCAGGAACCCCGACGCCATGACGTCCCCGGCGACGTCGATGGACGCCACGCTGGAGATACCCATCACGGGCGTGTCCTCCAGCGGCGTCAGCTCCGGCAGCATGAGGTACTCCGGAGAGGAGGAGGAGTTGCGGCTCACGACGTCGTCCTCGGCCGCCCGATTCGTCTGGGGGAAGGGAGCCGCCGGCAGGAGGCCGCGGGGGTCGTCCCACCCTCCGCCGGCCAGCCGCGCCGCGGGCGTCCCGAAGGTGATCGCGAATGGCGGCTCTCTTCCGTCGGGCCGGGGCGGTGCCGCTGGCTTCTTGCAGGTGTGCTGGCCCAAGTAGGTGATGAGGAACATGGAGGGGTCCTCCTCGGACTTCTGCACTTGCCGAGCCGCCTGGCAGCCCTGGTCATGCTTGTGGGTGCATCTGAAGTAGCACCTGGAAAAGCCATATAGAAGAAGAGGCTTATTAGCTGCTTTGGTTTAGAATTCTTCGTGTGAACATCCAAGAACTTTTTTACGGAACAATTGCACTATTTCTTGTCCTAATGTGCAACTTTGTTTTAGTGGATGAAAGATGATTCAAAGATCTAAGAGACTGTAACTCGCTGCTACTGTTGAAGTGCAACTTTCTTTGTCCTCATTTGTCTACTGTTAAGAGTCCAGATTTCAAGCATTCAACAGAGTTTGGATCCTCTTATGTTAACATGAGCGTGTGTTCATATGTCCTCCGCAACCTAGCTGCCCATTAACCCATCTTATAATCTTCTTTTCTCTTCATATCCCTATCCTATGGATTCTGTTTATGGATAAGGAGAGGGGACAACCTTGGATGCTTGGAGTCCCGGATCTCCTTCTGCCCATACTTTCTCCAAGTGTGGCCGTCCTCGAGCGTCTTCGACGCCACCCTCGTCCATGCGTATGGTTGTGACCTGCAAGGAGCAAGACAACGACAAATGAGAAGGTCAGGGATGGTTTTGTCGTTTCGCAGACAGAGACAGCTCTTCCACTGCCAAGATTGGCTAGCCACCATGGGGCTGGCCAATGGCATTTCTCTACGGACTATCAATTAATCAAATTACCCCCACCATCTCTTACATATTACCGTGGGGGAGGCGAGGGAAGGGAAGGGAAGGGAAGGGAGGGAGAGGTGTTGTTTGTTGACCTCCGGTTCTGTCCCCTCCTCCGCTCGCCGGCCGGCCGGGCTTTCCTCCCCCAGGTGGAGCTCTCGCTGCTCCCGTGGTCGGACCACCGCGGGCTGTCCGAAGCGGCCGACGGCTCGCCGGAGTCCAGCGCGGAGAGTGCCCTGGAGAAAGATGCCAGCACCTGCTCGGCCAGGCCCCCGGCGTCCTCCACGGCGCCGTGCTGCCCGGCGTCCCCCCGCAGGAGGGCCACCAGCTGGGCGGCGAGTTCGCGGCCCCTACGCACGCCCCCGATCGCCGCGTTGAGGTCGGACGGAGGCGGACTCTTCGCTTCGGGAATCGCCATTATTTGCCTCTCTCTGTCTCTCTCTCACACACACACGTCCACCCCTAACCACCTCCCTGTCACCTCCTTATCCGCAGCTCCTGGTCACCTCCTGCGTGTGCAGGGAAAAGGGTGCGGGGGGTTCTGCGATCCTTTTATGGGGTGCCGCGGGCAGAAGGAACCCTGGAAACCTCGAAAAGGAAACACGGAAGAAGCACTGCGGCGGGCACCCACCACCACGGCACCACCGCAAGTGGACAAAATCGTCACCTTGATGGCGTCGTGCGGTGGCGTCAGCGGCGCCGGTGGTGCTCCTGCACCCGCCCCACCTGGCAGCTTCGTTCCGAAGCCCATAAGCGCCGAAGCTTCCGCACCTTCGCTTTTTGTGTTTACATGGAAGTGAACTAGGCCGTCAACTGAGACAGATATTATCCAGATTCGTTTCCATGCGTATTCGTTTTTTCGAATAATTGGAATGGAAAAAGATACGGATATTATAATATTCACTTTAAAAAATATTTGTTCATAATATTATATATCATATGATACATATTTTTAAATAATATATTATAAAATAAATGATATTATAGATAAATTTAGATATTTTATAGTTGTATTTTAATTTAAAATTTATTTTATATATTTTTGACATTTTATAATTATATTTATATATTTTTAATATTTTATAATTATATTTATATACTTTTAAATTTGAATAAGATAATTTAGATTTTAAAATGGAGCGGATACGGATAGTCAGATATTCGCTTCGTATCCGAGTCAAATCGGAACGGATCAAAATCGGATAATTCGAATCGAAAAACGGAACGAATACGGATAGTCATATATTCGTTTCGTATCCGCTCCGTTGACAGACCTAAAGGGAACACCTGCGGGTTGCTAATTTAAGTACATGGAATCCCTCCTTTGATGAACATTGACGGTAGTACCCTCTATAATTTTTTTTTTGTAGCCAAGTCACCCTCTATAAAACTCATATGTTGTGCCACTGATGACGTCATAGTGGTGCGTACACAGCTAAACGGAAAAGATTTTTCATAAATCTTATTTCATTACTCACCCTGAGTCATCGGAATAGTTGTCCTTCGTTAATGGAAAGAGACTAAAACTGATGCATCATCATGTTAGTGGCATCGGCTCCGCCATTGTATTGTTTCACCGATAATTGTTTGATGTCATCTGAGGAGGGTAAATCTGGTTCAGCTCAAATAAAGTCTGATTATATCGAGTCTTACTCAAATCACGATCTAAAACGCGTCCGACGGTCGCGGCCCATCTACACGCGGCCCAATATGACTTAACATCGGATTCGACAGTGCGTGAAGGGATATGGCCCAGGCGCAATGATCGTCGAAAGAACCTCCGACGACCGACCGTTACCCCTTACGACGTTGGCTCTCATTCTATAAGAGGCGAGCACGTCCCACGAGCGCCGTAAGACTCGCCCAGAGATCGGCCGGCTCTGGGGTACTCGCCCCTCAACGAGAAACTCACGCCACGATCGCGGGAGACGTTACTCCGCTACCTACGCCCTTCCTTGTTAAAAATAGGCCTCCCACTCTAGAACAACCCCCTATAAAAGGGACATCGACAGAGAGGAGAGGATACGGTGGAACTTCTGTCAAAAGCTTCTCACTGAGAATAGAGTAACTGGTCCTACTACAGCGCTAGAGAGGTCACGCCATATTACGTTCATAGAGAGAACCCCTCCTACACAATCTTATCACCTAACGAGCACTCTCTGTACGTTCAATGGGAGCGACGAGCACTCGTGCAGAGGGCCTACGCGTCTCTCAAATCCTCTACTACGACCTCCATCTCTCTCTCTCCTCAGTTCTTCTCTACTCTTTTCTTAAAACCGTTACTGACTTAACTATCGGAGGGTTATCCTCTGGGGTAACGCCCATGACTCCTTACGACGTCCCGTTCGTTTCTGGTGTCTGCAGGTTTCCATGAGTGTCGGACGACTCTCCCGTCAAAGAAATAGAGAAGACAGTACGTGACATAAAAACTGAATTTATGCTTCTACATCATCTAAACCATTATTATTCCCACGAACAAAGGTTACAACCAATTATTAGAGATACCCCACTAAGTTTAATCCACTCAAAATTATAAACAATCTCCGTTCATAAATGTTGGAGAGATATTTTTATCATACAAGATGATCACCGCTTCTAAAGGATAGATAGAAACTTCCCCACAAGGGGATGAAAGTCACAACGGTGGGTGGAGATTTTCCATTACGATTGGGTTCTCACAGCACACGTCACCGTCATCGATCTGTTCCACACACACACCGCCCACTTTCGGATGAGGATGGCATTTACTTCTCGGAAGGAAGCATTTAAGTGGCTTCGTTCATGTCCTGGCATCCGGGAAGAGACTCGGGTGGTATGTTAAAGAGAGTGTCGGCCGTTCACAGACCCTGCGGACCTGCCGGTGTTCTATGGAGTAGAAAGGTTGGAAGAAAAAAATAAAGTTACCCGTGGCCATGTTTTTCATGAAGCACGATTTGTAGGCTCGAGTTTGACTCCGATTTATTATATCATATTTGAAGAAATTTTATTTGAGATATGTCTTGAATTGATCGAGTTGGGACGGATATTCTCTAGTCAGTGGAGATCTAATTATTTTTTTGATTGACTTTTCACGAATTGGAGACGTATCCATTGTTATATAAATTTGAGGAAGTTGGTCTGACCCGATTCGAATCGAAAGTAACCTTTTAACCTGAACCCTATAAGGTCACGGGAGAGCATTTCAATCCGGTGGGAGAAGGGCCAATCTGGCGGGGGGAGGGTCAATCTGGTGGGGGTAAGGCCACTGATTACAGTAGGGCTGGTCATAGATCTGGAATTTGAAAGGGGGACGAGAGACGACTCGAATCGAGTCGCATTAAGTCGCGTGTAACTCAGAGCGTATCGTACCGAATTTGAGAGATCCTGATCCGATGCGAATCAACAAGTCGACGAACCATAGTCTAGAGGCCTTAGTTGCTCTTAGTATAGATCTCTCCGATGATAGCGATGTATCATGTGCAAGTTGCAAGGAAACATTTCTCAAGCGGAAGGATAAGATTTTGAACGGGGATTCTCCGCTATGCTTTTATTGAATCTTGTTCAGGTAATTTGTTGGAAGATGGTGTCAAAGAAATCGATTATGTGGAATCCATTTTCATCCGGAGCTTTTCAATGATATGGAATTTGAGGTATAAAAATGAGAGTTAAAAATCTCGTTTGGGAACCATCGTGGATGGAAGATTCTAGAGATGGCTTTTTACCGAAAGGAAAAAGTCCCGTCTAAAGTCGGGGGAGAGAGAGGAGAAGATGCCTTAATTACATTCAGGCCTCTTTGACAGTGAAGTTAAGGGTTTGCTGGGATAAGTTATTGAGCTAACTGAGTTTTGATAACCACTACAGACGAATTATTCTGGTTAGAGTGAATTATTCCCGGATAAATTAGAACAACTAATCCAAGTAAAAGGCTAGAATTAGTTTTTCTAATTAGACCATGATTGATTTTCCATATTTTTATTTATAGATTGTTTTTTATTCAAAGTAAAATAAAAGGATAGCTATCAAAATAAATAATAATACTATTTCATGAGATGCCCCACTCGGGCTTAATTATCCTAACTAATTATCAAAGTGGGCTGCGGAGGATCTCAGTTTGTGCAATTCGATGAGAGGAGGGAGATGCAAAGAGGGAGGGGGGAATTGGAGGAGGGAGAATAGGTATTGGGTGGGTCTCCAACAAGAGGGTGGGAGGTACATTGGAGGGAGAAAGGGAAAGATGATAGAGAGGGAAAGAAGACAGGACGATGTGTCGCCTCTTGTCCATTTTTATAGGGGATTTGACGTGACTTTTAGTGGAGAGTAGGCGTGACTTGATAAATGGGAGGGAAAATTATCTCCCATTCAGGGGGTGGGGGGGACTGAGGGGGGAAAAATTGATGAGTTAAGATTTGAATTATCATTGTAGGTATAAGGTTTGTTAAATTCTAATCTTGAAAAAAAAAAGAATGAGCCGAATTTGACGATTGTTTGACTCGAACTCAACTTTCTTACACTTCCCGTGGACCCGATTATCATTGCGTTAGATTCTCCGTCATAAAAAAAAAATATCTCAGATCGCCCAAATTGTTATCACCTCCTTTTTTTCCTCCTCCTGTAAGGGGATTCACATAATTCACTAAATAATAATGTTTTGTGCATTTAATCCGGTGCATAAAATCATGTCAAAATACAACGTTTGATTCTATTTGTCTAAAAAAGTTGAAAAGATCCTCTCTGCACAGAAAAGGACGTCCATCCGTACGTCACGTTTGTTTGAACATTAAATACGTAATACACTCAACGGAAAAACGTAAGAATAAAATATTTTATGTAAGAGTGAAATATTCTGTATACGAATAAAATATTTTGTTATAAGAATGAGATATTTTGTTTGACTTCAGTAATAAATCAATGAAACATTTTGTACAAATGAATACGTGAATGCAACATTTGTTATAAGGATAAAATACTACAGAAATGAAACAATTTGTTACGTGGACGTAATATTTGTTATAAGGTTAAAATATTATATAGAAATGAAATATTATTTATAAGAGTGAAACTTAACAAAATATTTTAATTATATACTAAATATTTTATTTGTGGAACAAAATATTTCAGTCTTTCATAAATATTTTATTCCTACATTTTTTCGCTGAGTGTATTCCGTATTTAATATTCAACAAAACGCGTCGTACGGATCCTACGTGAGCGTCTTTTTCTACATAGAGAGGGTCCTTTCAACTTTTTTGATGTCAATAAGATCAACCGTTATATTTTGACATGATTTTATATACCAGATCTAATGTACAAAACATTACTCTCCGCTAAACATGCTCTATTGAGAGAGGGAGAGGAAAGAAATCAGAAAGGAGAAGGAGGGATCTCTCTCCTCCTCACCCTCTCGGTCTCAAAAGTGGTGCAACTTTAATTCCTTTAGGTCCGGTTTGATAATGGTGTAGATTAAGGGCGGGTGATCTAATCGTGATGACTCACCTGACCCGACCCACCTGACCCTTAATCTTAACCGATCCCGAGTAAGTCACTCCACTTATTTCATAGAAATGAGTTAATCCACTTAACCTTATTTAACTCTAATTAAATAAAAATATATCAAATAAGAATAATTCACCCGATCTCGACTAAATTATCTTACTCAGACTTAACCTGTTATCATCAAATGGGGCCTTCAAAAATAAATTTGAGCATGCAATGTACCATGAATCTATATCTTCCGTTTCGAATTGAGTCATGTGGTATATTTGTAGCTGGACGGAGAAATCTCCACATGTTCACTGCCGTTTGTTGATGAGTCGGTGTATTCTCAAGGCCATCGTTTGTGCATGTGAGTAGAGTACAAATACATACGTTGGATGGTGTGCCAATGCCACCATGTGGCGTATCTTTCTATTTTTTTAAATAGGCACGTGTGAGTGTGAGTGTGTGTGTTTTTTGTTTGAAACGAGGGCATGTGTGCACTTACGTTAACATTAATTGATCGTGTAGGTTCGATGTTCCTTATGGATGCATGTGCTGTCTTGTAGTGACATGGTACTCCTTTTCGGGCTCTGACGTAGCCGGCGGTGTAATTATCAACTATGTCGAATGAGATTGTTTATTTTTTTTAACTTAGACTCGCGTGAAAGTTATATTGGCGTGATCACCGAGTCATCTGTCTAATTTAGATCTCACGATAAAAAATAAATATAAATAATATAATTTTAAAACTATATTATTCTCGTTCTTTTTTTTTAACTTACACGAGAGTTAATATGGTGGTTTGAAACTCTCACCGAATTAATTTGGTATGAACCCCGCTAATTTTTTTTAAAATTAATAAAAATATAAAAAGTCAGCACCAACGTGCTTACTGTTAATTAAGTACACCACTTCGCGGTAAAAAATGTTACCCTTGATCATCAGATTGGGTCGAATGTAAGCTCGAATATAGATCCTTTAAAAAAATAAAAATGAATTTGATCCTTCGCATGTTAGAATTGACGAAAAGGGAAGAAAAATCAAAATATGTTTAAAATGACGGAGTTCTTTCTATAACTGGATAGTCTAATTCAACAATTAAGTTTGATATGTGATACATCTCAAAGGTACGATTACTAGATTATACACTCCATTTTATCACAGTCCACGTGATCTATATATAGATCTTAAGTCATCAGTATACATGTGAGAGAGCATGTTAATTAAAATAATCTCTCAATCATCGATTTAAGAGACAAAATCGTTACGGGTCATCCGGTTCAAAATCTCAAGACATGCATTGCATATATAGAGAGGACGCCACTATTAATTAAGTATATTTTAATTTTGTTCTTTATCCCAGGTGAGATTATTCTAATGCCAATATGAAAAATGGGACATCCAAAAATGAATATGGCAAAAGACGTAATACGTTAACATTCCTTTGAGTATTTTAAGGGTTGGTGACGACGAAATATACCTACGCCGGTGATCGGGTGGGTGGTGGGTGGGATGATGAGATAGAGTCACATGTGATGGTTAGAGATCACATATACGTAAGCTTACAAATACACATGTGATGGTTGAGATGGAGGCATTTGGAGGCGGGTGGTGCTCAGTGGTCGGGAGAAGGTGGTTCACAGTGAGAAGGGGTGGTGGTGTGGTACCTCTATGGGGACATTAGGAGGGTGGAGGGAGGAAGACAATGGGCGGTGTGGTGAGAGAACACGACGTGGGGAGGAGGGAGGCGATGAGATGGCAGCTGGGGTGGCGTCAATGACGGAGGGCGGTGTGTTGTAGGGGGAGATCACCGGCGGTATTCTAACGCGATCGGATCTAACGGAAGGAATCACTGTAGGCTTGACCGATGCGGAGCGGTAGTGGAGGAGGGCGTCTAGTGAGGTTGCAAGCTTGACTGACGCCCTCTCTGTCCCCCTCTCTCACCCTCCCTCTCTCTCTCATCCTTCCGTGATCTCTCCCTCCATCTCTCTCCATCAGCACCCTCCCTCCCCCTCTCTCCATGTGTCTCACACCTGATGTTTCTCTGTAACAAGAATGTCGTAGACAAGGCCACCACCCTCTGTGTGTGTGTGCGCACACAACCCGCCCCACTGGGTGGTGGTGACCCCATCTGGCGCTCTCCCCTCCTCTCTCTCTCTCTCCCCTTTTGCTCGTCGCCCACCACCCAGAAACTCATCACATGGAGTTCATTGTCCGACGTCAGCGGGCCGGAGATGACCGTCACCTCCCACACTTTCCCCACCCCACCCATGCCATCGCCATCGCCGCATGCTACCCACGTCGTCGTCACCTCCCCCATCTCTCGCTCTCCCTCTCCTTGAGCAGGTGACCGACGACGATGCAGGCACAGAGGAGCACCGACCGTTGTGCTGGGGGTAGAGGCAGGCAGGAGACCAAAGGTGGGCTTCCCCCTCCAGCATTGCCCGGGGGGGGGGGGGGGGCAGAGAGAGGGTAAAATATAAAAGAAAAAATAACAAGAGTGGTAAGATGAAATATTCTCAAAAATGAGACGATATATTTTATTTTTAGGATAGTCGTTAATTCGAGGAACTTTGTCCTGTATGTTTGAAGATTTTGAAGGATTTTAATTAATTGGGTGGATTTGATTTTTTTTTCTAATTTTGAAAAATTTTAGGGGCTAAAAACCAATATATCCAATAGTTAGTTATTTTCTTATACTATAAATTCCTCTTCATTTTGATCCTCAGCATCTATTAAACAAAGATATATTACAATCGTCACCAAAAAAATATTAATCTCCTATCTTCAACTTCATCCTTACTCCCAAATCCAACCATTTTTGATAACTCGTTCCAGTTTATGTAGCATTGAAGTTACTCGGTTTGTTCAAATGACCTGGCGGAAGGTGGCCTTGTTGAAGTGAATTTAGGTCATGATCAATCTTAGATAAACTGAAAGGTATTCGGAATAGTTTCCTGTAAACTTCTTTGCGTTGACTTTGAGGTGGACTAAATGTAGGTCAACCCTTCAATACATTTGTAAGATATTTGTTTTGATGTGAAATATCGCAAAAGATCACAGTTTATTAGGTTGTGGATAGAGCTGCTGATTGGGTCGAAGGCCCATATCCGACCCATCTGGTACGGTCGTGTTGTGTCTGGCTACATCTTTCTTATCTAATAGTAGGCCCATTATCTCCTAGGTTCAAATTGGTTTGCTTGTGAAACAATATGTAAGTTTACATAAAACCATTCATTTTTAGGACCATTTGAAGTTTAATATTATTTTAATATATAGTAGACTTCTTGACTCATTTGTCTAATTGCCTAATAATTTTAAGATGTAATTAATTGTGTCCCCTCGGGAGTGTTTAGGCCCCCCTAACCGTGTCTGAGTTTTATAGGGTGTTTGGGAGCACTTCTAAAAAAAAACTCTTTCTATATAAAAAATTATATTATGTTAATTTTTAATTTAATTTTTGAAATTGTCAAAAACAGATATCTATCTATTTGATAAAAATGATATAATTTTTAAATTTTGTGTTAACCTGTTTGGTATAACAATCCTCCCTCATCGGCTCCGGTACACCGCATTGGTGTCCTCCACAATGACCAGTGTCTTGCAGCCCAATGCTCCATCTATGCTGGTCCCTTTTTAGTGTTCACCACTGCAACAGCTCCTCTCTTCTCAGCCTCGCCCAGATATAAATGTCTGTCAGTTTTGGAACCCGCACAGCAGCCTGTATCAGATTCTGCGCTTGGTACATGGTCACCACATTGCCCCCGATCACGTCTAAGTTCGGATAATTCCGTTTCACATGCTTGATCATCTCGATCTGATAAATGGAGTTCCCCTTCGAGCTATCTATGACGACCACATTTGCCCCAGCCATCGCCAGATGCTCCAGCCTCTCCTTGTCCTGTTCCCTCGTCCCTATCACCGCCCCAACCAAGAACCTCCCGTCAGGTCCCAACGATGGCATCCCCAACTTCGACAAATTCCGAATCCGCTGCACATCCGTGTCCGTCACCACGTCCACCACCTCGCCGAGCTCCTCCGACACCAACGACACGCATTTGGTCCCGTTCAGCACTACGAACGCCACCACCTGCTCGAAGTCGAAGCTAAACGGGGCGGACGCCAGCCCCACCATGTACGACGACAGCGGGGCGTCCCGCTTGGTCCTGTATTCTTATGTTTAGACAATAAGAAAAATCTTATGTTTTTTTTTCTCTTTTTTGTAAACTGCAGTTTGTTGTTGTTAATCTCTGGATAACAATTTTCTTCAGGCCGGAGCTCTTGATGCATTCCGTTCTTTTGTGAGATTGAAGGGCCAGTTTCCTTGACCCCTGGGCCAAGAACACCCCCCCCCCCCATTTATGGACATCAACCAGTGCAGTCGACTTCTCCTAATCTCACTGAGATGTTGTTTGTTTTTGCTGTAAAATAATATAGTTATCTAGTTTTAGAATTATCAATTTTAAAATCAATGTATTTTCTATTTTAAAATTAGTGACTATTTCTTATATGACCATAAAATAAAATAGAATTTTTTGTTGATTTATTGTAATTTCAACTTATTTTGCCTTTAGTTATGGTTTCAGGTGAGTATGGTGCATAAACTAAAAAGTTGGAAAGTTTTAAGGCCACATGGTCCAACACCATCTGTTTATAATATCATTCTATATGATTTTACAACCTAACAAACTGCCCCAAAAAATACTATAAATAAGATAATTATTACATTGCTTTATGTTGAATCAAGCAAGCCCTAATAGAAGGATGTGTCCGAATTGTATCATTGGATCTAGGTAATATTTAGCAAAATTTTAATTGGAAAGTACTTTTGGCATTCATTCTTGACATGAAGGATATTAAGTAGAAAAAATTATAATTGTTTTAAGTAGTTGCATAAGTGAGCTTTTTGATCTTAATAACCCTTCAATTTCAAACTTTGGTTTGAAAACTAGAAAACAGATAATTACATAAATAATTTTCAAAGTCTGATGCTTTCACTTAAAATACTTGGACTAAAAATGGGAATTTTTTTCCCCACCTCAAAGCTGTGCCAAATGTGGCCTGAGCAGCTGAGCTACCTCTTGACATTAACATCCCTCTGGTTTCTGACTTTCCTTTGGCCTTCCAACACTAGGGCCTGGGGATCAATACTGACCAAATTTAATGTATTGTCCAACTTGGCACTCTTCTCATGGTTGCTTTGAGATCCAGGCCTCTGGAAGCCTACTCTATCATTTGTTTATCTAGGGTTTGCAGTAATATACACTTGTGGGAGTCAAACGGTGAATGTTAATGGTTATTTTTAATAGTTACACAGCTTTTTTTTATTAAACAGTCTGAGCTACCTTCATTTAACCCTCGTTTCGGACTTTCCTTTGGCCTTGTCGAGGGGGGTGTGTGTAGGGGGTGTTCAATGCTCACCAATTATTGTGTAACTTGGTAATCTCTTTGGGCGTCTTTTGACAACCGATTAGGATAAGAGAGCGCATAAGAGAGTCAGTGGTGAGTCCCGTCTCTCTCTCACACACAATCTCACTAACTAGGTGGGATTAGCGCACTCGCCCCAAACACCCCCCCCTATGCTTACTTTGAGATCCAGACATATCTATTATATTATTTGTTTGTCTAGGGTTACTAGCAGGGTTTGCCGGCCCGGTCGACCCGGCCGACCCGGTCTCGGTTTGGGTCGGGTCGCTCCCGTCTCGGTACGACCCGGTCCGTCCCGTTCTAAAACACACACACACATATATATATATATATATAAAATAGTATAATAAAATAGAAAAAAATATATTATATATAAAATATAAAATAATATAATATTAAAATAATAGACTGACCCGGTGGCAACCCACAGTCCGGTCGACCCGGTCCCGACTTAGGTTGGGTCGGGTTGTGCGAGTCGATGCGAGACGCACCGGGTTGACAAACCCTGATTACTAGTGATATGCAATGGTGAACGTCAAACACTGGATGTTAATATCTCATATCCGGATCAGGTGGGTGGGGATGGATATTATAATCGTACCCAGAAAGATAAGGTAAAAAAAAATTGATACACCATTATTTATTATTTATTCAAGGTGGTTAGTGCCACTTAGTTAGCGCACATTTCAAGGAACTTTAGTGATGATTTTATTTGTTTTGTTTACGTTCAATACAACCAAATATTGAGTGGAAGTTATATAACTGTTTGGGTAATCAAAGGAGCCTAAACGTCCCTAAAGATTTCATTTTTACTCTAATATAAGAAGTTCCAATTTAATTTTTTTTTTGTTAAAAACCAAACTAACAAGAAACTATTAAGTAGCTCCCAATGTCTAGCGCCCGTCTCATAATAACTAGATCACGGAGAACTCTACCTAGAGATGTTGAGAATTCACAGTTCCAAAATTAGAGACATCAGAAGAAGATGAAAAGATTGAATTGATAAGTCGATCTAAAAAGAAGTCTTTAAAGGATAGTTTTCGAGACTTATTTGACGACAGGTTAAGTCCGGGTAAGATAAGTTAATCGGGTTTGGATGAATTATTTTTTATTTGATTTTTTTAATTGGAGTCGGATAAGATTAACGTATATTAACTCATTCCTAGAAAATAAGTGGAATGAGTTAATCCACTTCGGTTAAAGTTAGGGGTCGGATGGACATATCCGGATAGATTATCAGTCCCTAATCTAACCCGTTATCAAACTCACCCTAAGGGCCACTTTGATAACGTGTTAGGATAACTTATATGTGGTGAGTCAGGATAAGTTATTCTTTAGGTTTTCTCTTTTTTCAGATTGATAATTTATTCTTACCTTAGGAATAACTTATTCCATGTGAAATGGTAGAACGCGTTATTCTTAAAATAAGAGTCTTAATCCTACCTGACTATAGATAATTTAACCCTGCTATCAAACTCGGTTAAGAGTGAATAGATGGAATAATTCACCATACTCGCCCCTTATTCCGTTATCAAAGTGGCCTAAATGTTTTGAATTAGAAACTACAATAGAAGGAAAATAAATAACACGGATCAATTGTCTCCACCAAAGCCGAAACATTCACCATGCGTCAAAATTTAACAAAGAAGCCCTCTGGAAATCAATATTTTTCGTTATTTTACAGTATGTCAAGAAACACTTACTTAAAATTTTTTTTTTTTAACAAGATGAGTCTCATTGGGCTATTTGTTAAATGGATAGGATTCATTACTCGTCGATCACAGGAGTTATTCGCAGGTGACATTATAAAATGAGTTGGATGAACACAAGTGGAGTAGGCCATTTTATCCAACAACTCGAGATTACGTATTCGAACTGACAGCTCGAATACGCATCCCCTTCACGTAATACATCCTATCTATTTACCTAGGAATAATCTGTCTCACACCTAACTAGATCTTATAACCCGTATGTAATAGTCTGTGTAAAAATTGCCGACTCCGATCTGACTAGAATCGGGTTACCTATTCTTTTTCGTCGAGCAAAAATTTCGGTTGCTTCTGGAATCTAGATAAACGACACGAAAGATAAATACGTAGCGTCGAGAACAGGCGCGGAAGGTCATCATCTTCCGTACTCGACCCTTGGTCGTTTCGATGCATTGTGGCTGTGGATGGTTCAATCAGTCGATTGAAAATATTTTTCACAGAACTTACCCTCCAAAATAATGCCTACCATGGTAAGACAAAAAGATTTTAAAATTTTAACTCTTATATTTTTTATATTTATATATCAATCTTTTTAAATCAGATATTTTTTTATAACTCCTTAAAATTCTAAAGTTAAAGTTCCCCGTGCGTCCGAAATCCCGAATTGCCGTTCTCCAGGGCCGTACTGGGGAAGGACTCCTCGGTGGGTTACGTGGCGTGCCCCGACCCGGTTTGAACCGCGTACGGTCTACGGACTACCGAGAGCCTTCCTAATCCCCCCAGTATCTGACCCAACCGATCAGTCTACAAGGTCACTGCAGCGACTGCTCTTTGTACCACTCCACTTCTCTCTTTCGGTCCTCCCTCCTCACACGGCCCTCGCACTTCTTCGTTCTCGGCTTCTCGGTGCCCTTCGCGTGCGGAAGCAGCGGAGAGAGAGAGAGAGAGAGAGAGGGATCTCCTCGCCAGAGCAGGATCGCTGGGGCGAGATGCGTCGCCGTGAGCTCCTCCCTCCTCCCGATCTGGCCTTCCTGGGCCTCGCTGTAGGGTTTCTGCTCCTCTGCGGGTCCCCGTCCCCCGCCCGGGCCTCCATCCACGAGTACGCCGGCGAGGCCTTTTCCCCGCGATCTAATTCGTTCTTCTTCCACGGCGGCAGCGAGGGGCTGTACGCGTCGGAGGCCCGCGGGAACGACAGCTCCAACGAAGGGAGGTCCTCCATCAGGTTGGTGCTTATGTCGAGCTTCTTACATCTCTGGTGTCTCGGTGCTCTCCGGCATTGTGTCTTCCCGATGTGTTCGTCCTGTCTGAAACTAGAATTTATCCGCGAGCTTGTGCTCTATTTCCTTCGTGGACGTTCTGCGGGTGAAAGATGGGAATATTATAGCGAAATAGTTTGAAGCTGGGCGTCAGTTGGCGCTACTCCTTTTTCCCCCCCTCCCTCGCGAAGACTGTTTGTTGGATGCTTGACTTGTGGACGCTGCGTGGATGTCCTCTCTAGTATCTTGTCGTTTTGATTCCGCAAAAAGGCGTGCTAACTGAAAGACTGCAGAGCGCGGGAGGCATGAGGGTCCAGTTGTTCCAAAGTTTGAGGTTAGTTGAGAGCGCCCTTCTATTCTATTAAAAAAGGGAATAAGGCCAATCAATGGAAAAGAATTGACCTTGAATCCATAAACGGGGTGGAACGATGGAAAATATCACCATTCCTCGGTTGAGTGTATGTGAAAGATCGAGGGTCCGAAGGAGTTCAAACTCAAAAGTCAAAAAGAAAAGCAAGTTTTACCAAACTGATTCTCCTGCCCAACAATCAAATAGCAACAGAAGCCGACTATTTTTCTGGTTTCGTTGCGAATGGAGAAGTGCCTCTCCTCCATTTGACCCATTTGCTCGTTACTACTGATATTTCCTGCCCTTTGTTTTGTGAATGTAAAGTTGTCACTTGTCATGCACTGTCACTGGTGCATATTTCTTTGGTCCGTAATGCTCTGAATTTCCAAGGAATTTTGTATTTTTTCTCTTTTGTTTAGGAGCCTAACCAGTAGTCTTCAGTTTGTTTCCTTCCCGTGTGCCATTTGACATAGCTTATGAGCTAGTTTAAATTCAAGGGGTTCATCACTTTTTTTGAAAGTGAAGGGGTTCATCACTTGCTTGTTTAGCAATTTTTTTTTTGTTGTTTACACGGAAATGCATTCAAATGTTTTATTTATTCTATTTGACTGGTACGAACAGAGCTTTTCTAAGTTATTTAAATGGCGTCGGAGAATAGATTTGGATTCAATGCCTCTCCTGTTGCGATTGTAGAGATTGTGGTTTCAATCTTAATAGAGATGTCATTGCCAAATTTTAAGGCACATAGCACTTTACTATTTACAAGGATGGTAAGTGAGGAGAAGTCTTGAGTCTAGTAAGCAGAGACATAGGGGACATTGGAGTGATCTTCACTGTTATTAAGCTGTCTATAGCTTTATGGAAACAAGCTAGAGCTTTAATGGGAGTTTCTTTGTATTTGTTTATTTTTTGATGCTTCCACTTAACACCCTATGTTTCATATC
This sequence comes from Amorphophallus konjac, assembly GCA_022559845.1. Classification (NCBI taxonomy): domain Eukaryota; kingdom Viridiplantae; phylum Streptophyta; class Magnoliopsida; order Alismatales; family Araceae; genus Amorphophallus; species Amorphophallus konjac. The sequence goes on along the minus strand of JAHNEJ010001627.1, from coordinate 84,278 downwards.
CTCGTTTCCATTCAGATGTAATCCCAATTGAATTATCTTACTTTTTTGTTATGATTGGTCTTCATTAAAGATTTTGGTCTTTTTTAATGTGATCTTGAATGTATAGAGGGTTTCCAAGAAATAGTGAAAGAATATAGCTTTTAACATATAAAATTAGGGAACTTTATCAATGAATTGCACTTCACTTTCGAAAAAAATCAATGAATTGACCTTACATAATAAATGAAGCTGTGGTAAGTGGATAGATCTAGGACACATTTTTTAGAAATGTTTCTACAACATAAGTAGAACAATATATATTTTGGTCTGTCTAAATAAAGTAAATATGCAGAAGAACAAGGTGGAACGGGTTGCGCTGGTTTAAGCTGGAGTAAACATGAGTTTACTTTATGGGCCACAAGGAAGAATTGTAACGAGGAGGTAAGTTTCAGGTTGGATGTGGTTCACACATCTAGTTTGCATGGTCAAGGCTTATATCTCCATAAAATGCATTGATATGGGGTCTTGAGATGAAGCATTTGCCTTGTGCTTTACAGGTGACATGGTATTGATTGATGGGAAATTGGTGGCTTAAAGATTGACTTGACTTGGAGAATTAACTGGACTATGATAAAATGTAGAAAGTACTTATGCACAAAAATGAAATCATTAAAATTTCCACGACAAACATCTTTTGGACCTTGATTCCACTTAAAAAGGATGGAGGTAAAGGGGAAAATGTCTTTAAAAGGACTAAAATAGGACTAATGTTTGGTCATTAACGTATACTATCATGCAAGTGCATGTTATATGTTGGACGTGTGTAATCCGCATCCTTGAGCAGAGCTTGAAGACTCGGTACATTCCACATTCTACTAAGTTACTAATTGGGTAACAAGGACCAAGAGGAGAAGAGACATCAGATCCCCCTTGCCGAGGCCTCTGCAACTATGAAAAACCTCTGTAGGCTCCCCATTGATCATAATTGCAAGGCTAGCCTAATCAATCCAATCCACCCAACTTTCCATTACTTGAAAGGGAGAACCCCAGTTAACTCTGTCGCGTGGCTCCTCAAGATTAAGTTTGCAGGGTAGGACTGTCTTTGTTGATGCCTTATAGGGGAGTATAAGCATTCTGCGTTCAAATCTGTAAGTAGATGTTTCACAAAGGTTTTATAGATATGAGGACATGCTTCAGGTTAACTGCAGCCAGTATGGAGTTGGGATTGCTCAATGTACCCATTTGTGTGTAGGCAGTATGTAATCTGGCCTATTTGGTGGATGGCTTGTCCAAGGAGTCACCAGTTGAGATATCAAGGTTTTTAACATCGTTGATGTGCAGCTGTTGCTAACTTTTAAGAACATTCTAAAGTTGCTGCTTATTTAATGAATCTGTATTTTAAATGATTCTTGATGGTTATTCATAAAGATACCTTGCAAATCTTTCTATTCTTTCTTGATATTTCATTGAAATTTCTCTAATTCATCACTTTGAAAAAAGAAAAGTTTTGTAATTCATGAACTTCGTTCTTGCCAAGTGATTCCAGGATTATTTACATGAAAAAAAACCATTGTTGCCACAAATTTCAAATATCTTTTTGTCAGAAGAGACAGTCTCCGACAGTTATTGTTGATGGGATGACAGTTGGATATTTAGGTGTGGGGCTATAAAATCTAGGAGTTTAAGACATGAAGATTCATTCATCAATCTAGTTTCCATTTTTTGACCTGCATCTTATATCGATTGATCCACACTTTCTTGATGTGACATTTTGTATGGGGATTCTTTTTGGGCACTTTTGACTACACTTGTACATCTTTTCATTTAATACAATAGTGGTACTAACCACTTTCAAAAACCTGCATCTTATATTGTGCCAATCATATTGATATGCTTTCATTTGTTTGAATCTTTTTTATTTTCCTCATTCTTCCCTTTTCTTGTTCCTCTTAATTCTATGATCAATCTGCGCCTGGCTGCTTCATGGATTGCCATTCTATTGAACTGGTTCCTGGTTGTTTATGTATTTTCAATTTAGAGATTTTGTCACACTGATAGCTGACAGCAAAAGTTTCTCAAGTCTCTTTGGATGTGGGTGAGATGCAAAAATGTTTACCTGTACTGGTGTGGATAATGCTTATGCCATTTTTTTTCTTTGAAAAGATGGTTTGCTGCACTATGAATTTCATTGCTAAACAGAGATAATGCAGTCATAATTAAGGGGAGAAGAGGTTCCTCACCCTTGCCAAAGTAAACTCAAAAGCCTATGAGGAATTATAAATCCTTAAACACCCTCTTCCAGCATTCAGCAGGAATAAGAAGAGCACACCTGCTCCAAAGAAATAAGAAAAAGCTCAAAACCAAATTCTCTCAATGTAACAGTTACTTCCCTTGAAGATGCCATCGTTCCGCTCCTTCCAGAGACTCCATCAAATTGCACGTGGGAGAATGTCAAGAACCTTAGTGTGTTGGGTAGGCTTGGCTGAAGTCTTCAGTGAATGAAAAAAAATCCACATATCGTGAATATTCTGAAAACTAAAGTGAGGATATAGTATATTCAGGGACATCTGCCACTTCTCCTTACTGAAAGGACTAGTAATGAAGAGGTGATCCACATCTTCAGCATGTAGTCCGCACAAGTGACACGTGGTATCCTCGTCCTTACACCATTTACTTCCATGGACTTTTGTAACCAGGCACCTTTCAAACAGTAACCACATAAAACCCTCACTTTTAAAGGTGATTTAACTTTCCGTATCTCACTATGCTTCTGATATGGGAGGGGGTTTGCCTCATTACATTTAATAAAGTGCTTTGACTGAAAATATGTCATTTCTACTGCTCCATCACATCTTGTCATCTTGATCAGGATTATGGTAGCCTGTTGCGTCAATTGAAGCAATGCCAAGTATTCCCCTTCCTCCGGCTCTGTGCAGTACTATGCACCACTGAGTAAAATTGTTATATATATATACACTATAACAATCCCTGACAGAGTATCATTTATTAGCTGCCAGTGGGAAGATTTTAGGAAATCTGTCTTTTGAAGGAGCATCTCCTGTCTAAATGTCCTTCCAGAAATATGTTACCCCCCCATCTATAAAGTGCATATAATGAAAAAACATAATTTTCTTTGTATCTCTAATGCATGGAAACTAAATTTAAAACATCAGTCCATGATAAGCATTGATGTAAAGCAAATAGGATAACCCTTTTCTCATCTCACGCTAGACTTTTATATGCTGTTGTAGGTTTGAATCAGTTAAATTTCGGCGACCCAAGGAGTCAGCCTTGAAACATCATGCCATGCAGCAAAAAACTGGATTAGTGGAAGCTATTATTGTTGAGATTCAGGACAGGGATAAAATTGGCGGGTCTTATTTTAACTCTGATGTTATTTGCTGTACACCAATTCTGAATGATCAGGGTAAATGTAAGGTAGGAGAGGTGATTATCCGGCCAAATCCAGAAAATCCAGGTTGGCCAAAACGAATGCCGACATTTTTTGAGGGAACACGTGAAGAAGCTACCATGCCAACTCAGTCTGTTGATATAAACAGCACTGGTATGTACTATTTATACTTTATGTTCTGTGACCCACAACTTAAGGGTACGATAATTATGGGCAGGACTGTTTGGAGAAATCCTGAGGGGTATCTACCTGGGAAGATGGCACCATTAATGACTTTCTATGGTTTAATGTCACTAGCATATCTTGTGCTTGGTCTATTCTGGTTCATGAGGTTTGTGCAATTCTGGAAAGATTTATTGCAGCTGCATTACCACATCACGATAGTGATTGCTCTGGGAATGTGTGAGATGGCTTTTTGGTACTTCGAGTATGCAAATTTTAACTCAACAGGTGCCAGACCTATGGGCATTACACTGTGTGCTGTAACATTCACTGCTGTGAAGAAGACAGTCTCCCGCCTCCTCCTCCTTGTGGTATCGATGGGCTATGGGGTTGTCAGGCCAACACTGGGTGGACTAACTAACAAAGTAGTTTCTCTTGGAGTGATATATTTTGTGGCTTCAGAAGCTCTTGAGCTTGTTGAACATTTAGGAAATATAAATGACTTTTCTGGAAAAGCAAGGTTGTTTCTCGTATTACCAGTGGCTGTCTTGGATGCTTGCTTCATCGTTTGGATATTTTCTTCATTGTCAAGAACTCTGGAAAAGCTTCAGGTGAATGCTTATTTTCATATCAAGAGGAGATTATTATATGCTTTAAAAATACTGCATTTTTTGCCCGATCAAACAATTCTTCAATAGAAGTGGTCCTGTTGGTAATTAATATTACATCAGTTTATAGAGTACCTGCAAATATACTGTTTTGTGCTCCAGTGAATATTTTATAATATTGACTTATTCTCAAAAGCATGTTTGGTTTTGTCAAGATTATGTGTGTGTAGTTCTCAGCTTGTAACCAACATTACCGGCAACTTTCGGGTTTTGTGAAGTGATATCTTTCTGCTTCATGTGGGAGTTGGAAGCTCATTATACTCTCTGTGTTAGTTATCCCCCTTAATTTTAGGATCAAATTCCTCATTCACCTTTTGACAACATGGAGATTATCTTGCCTTTTATAATGTGTTTTAGGCTTCTAGAACCATCAACAGATGAATCACATTAAGGGTAAGATGATGGGGCTTCCTGTTCTCATCCATGTTGGATTGATTGACATTTGTGTTAGATGATATCTCAGTGTTGCAGACTGTGACATATGATCACAAACTCAAACATTTTTTAGTCTAGGCTTATAATGTAAATGAGGACATGAAGGTCCTCATGAAATCCTTGAATGGTTTACCAGAATTCAGAGAGTGGATAGCCTTCAGAGAGCTGGACTTTGCTCTGGTTTGATCCAGGTCAGTTGCTTTTAGGCCCCGTTTGGAACAGGGATAATGCCTATTGGATATGTTTGATTATGTCGGAGGCAATGTGTCACTTGTTTCAGGCTTATTACTAGGGATAGGTTAGCACACTCTAGGTTGATAATTTCTTCATATGTTTAAAATGAAAAACCCTAAGCAAACGACTCAGGTGTTATATTGAAATAAACTATGCCTAGGATGAACAGTCACCATCTCTTGTTCCGGGTCAGACAACTTGGGATCAGAACAAGCGCAAATTATTCCTTGGATGACTTATCCATGTTAGTTTTTCATCATATTGTGCATCGGTGATGTAGGTTTTCCTTGAGGAGATGCCTTGAGCAAGTGAGGGGTGGGGGTGGGGAGAGAAGTCAGGAAGTGGGAAGATGGGAGAAGGGTGGATGTCTTCATTGCTTTGACACGGGCTATTGGGAGGATAGCTGTGCAGGATCTGCAGTGTGCCGGGTCTGCAGAATGAGTGGGCATTGGGCCTGTGAATGATCCATAGGAGATGGTGAAGGAGGGATTCTGGGGAATAGGGTTCACTCGGAGGTGTAGAGAAGATTTGCAAGAACATCCTAGCGGCAATGGAAGGTACAGTGACTCTCCTGTCTGAGGAGATCAACAGAGACGGGAGGTTTGAGCTGTCATGTCATCTGGTTCTTTGGCTTGCCAGTAGTGAGGTGCTGCCACAGGCAAACATAAGTTTTTTGGAGTTCAAATGGGGAGGGTTCAGTTCTTTGACTGTGCGGTGTGAGTTGAATGGTTCTACATTTCGTTGGTAACAAGGTCACGGGTTCATTTCCTCTTGGTGGTTAAGTGCAGTGTGCCTTCGCCATAGTGTCCGCGCCCATGGGTGGTTCCCTGGATCAGGTCTGGGCAATACTGCTCAGGGGTTTTATCAAGCCCACCGCATGCTGAGGTTGGAGGCGGGGGTGGATTCCCCCCCCCCCCCCCCCCCAGTAATCATTAAAAAAAGAACAATGGTGGGTGATGGATGCCTCTTGGTCAGGTGTCCTAAAAGAGAGCTGGCAGATGAGCTTTGGAGGAAGATGGTGGGGCTAGAGTGGAGCATCATCGAGGTGAACTTCAGGGTTCCTGGTGTTGGACTAAAGGTTTTGAAGGCACCCGGTGTAATCTGGGTAGGGTTTCTGATCTCAAGCTACTTTTGTGGAGGTAGGTCATATTGCAGTGGCAGAGCCACAGAGGAGGTAGACTATGTGATAAGTGTAGATGAGAGATGGCTGAGGGATACCTAGTTGCTTATGGTGAGGGCCCTGGTGGTGGTAAAGGGAGAAGTCTGGTTGCCATGAAAACCCAAAGCAAAACACCGTGGTTTCTCTTTCGAAGAATGGATTAAGGATGGTGGGTAAAGGGAGGGAGGTTTCCTTATAGATTTTCTCCGAGAGTGTTTGCAGCATGTGTAGGAAGGCCAGCCTGTGGAGAAACCTGGAGGGAAGCCGAAAGAAGGGGATGACTTATCAGGGTTTTAAGGAAGAGTCAATTGGGATTTTTGAGAGTTGGAATACCTAGGTCCCTTTCATGTGAAGATTGGTTTTAATTCAAATCCAATTTTGTGTTTGGGTGTTGTGTCGGTCTATTGGTGGAAGGTATTTTCGGTAAGTCACCTAGTGATGCGGGAGCAACATCCGCGTCATCAAAATTTGAGCCTAGCCGACGAACTTCGCGACGATGACGCGAAGGAGGATGACGAGCGATCTAATAGAGTGTTTTTCATTTTATTATGTATTTTGCCTTTATCTAGGTTTGGTTTTAGAGTAAAAAAGGGTCTGTTACCTTATTTTGGGCCATTTTTGTTAAGTTTAAAGTCTAGTGGGCCTCACATATTTGGGCCTCTTCTTAAGTCATTTGAGTGTTTATGTAATTTTGCATTGTTCAGGATCAGTTTTGTAAAGGGGCCTTGTCCCTATAAAATGTCACTGTACCCTAATCTTGAAATTAATGGAAAATGGAAGCTCTAGTTTTGACCGCTGTCTGTGAGCTTCTCTGAGAGAGAGAACACCTCGAGGTGTCCCTACGAGAGGGAGGGGGAGGCACCTCCCCCCTTCTCCCCTGTCGTCTTCTTCCTCTACCTGCTGCATCTTCCTTTCTTTCCCTTTGTTATTTTCCTTTTCTCCACCTTCTTCTCCATCTTCTTCTTCTTCTGCTGACCCACCGCCGCGGCAGACCTCCATGCAGACCGTCACCGACACCTGCAGCAGCGAGTAACCCCGCCCTCTCCGGTGCCGTTCGCCACCACCGATAGTGACAACATCCAGCACCGCGGCTGACCCGCTTCCTCGTCGCGCCAGCGCCCTGCCCTCTCTGCCTCCACCACTGCCCGCGGCCGCAGCTGCCGTACCCCAACTTTGCTGCCGCCCTGCGCTGCCCCACTGCCACTCCGGTAGAGACGCCCCCTCCTTCCGCCTAACACTGCCACCGGACGCCCCCCCTTCTGCCTAGCACCGCCACCGGATCCCCCCCACCCCGCCCGACCTCCACCTCTCTGATCGTTCCTCTCCATTCCCCCTCCTTACAGCCAGTAGACCGTGACCTACCTCTCCACTTCAGCTGCCTTATTTTAATCACCCTGCAATTAATGCTCCCAAACCTTCTCTCCTTATTTTACTCAGAGATTCCATCACCATCCAGTACCTTTCCTTCCTTCTTCTCTTTCTTTCCTATCAGCCTGACTGCCTAGTCCCTCAGTTCCAGTGCCCTCCACGCACATACAGAGCCCAAGACAGCAGCAGTCCGGTGAGCCACCTCGTGTTGGGAGGCGGCCTCAAGCCGGCTTAACAGCAGGCCCACTAGCCTCTGGTAGAGACTCAACTTGGCCCATCACAGATCTGCCGTCCTCATTCCTCGTCACCTGGTCTAGAATTCTGGATTGGTCGGGCCTGGATTTTGGCATAGATCCAAGCACTCTTATTTGAAAAATGGAACCAGTTATGACCCCAGTTTGATCAATGGAGGGGAGGGGTTATTTATCTCCCCCCCCCTCTCCCATCTCTTTAGGGGGGCTACCAGGCAGAGGCTGTCCAGCCCCATGCTGCTCATCCAAGCAGCAGTTGATGTTGCCCCGCAGTCTCAGCATCTGGAGGGGACTTCCACTGAAGCATTGCCCTTGCAGTTCCTTAGCCCAATTGGCTCACCACCACTTCAAACCAATGGGGAAAACTCATGATGATGGAGTCTGTGACAACTGAAGAAAACGGAGACTGGGATGGTATCAAGAGTTTGGACAAGGGACTTCTGGGTTGCTTATAGGGGCCATATGAGGTACATCACCTACATATACACTTTCTTTGTTCTTAATGAAATTCAGATCCACATACCTTCCAAGCAAAATTATAATTAAGTTTGTATCCATCTGCAAGACAACACCTTATGTAACTATATCAGAGTTTGGGCCCAAAGCCATCATAACAAATTAGAAGGAAGATTTGGTTGATTGTCCTGAGTGAAAAGGGATCCTTAGTAAGGGGGGAAAATATTTCAGAAGGCTACTAGCTAGTGTGAAAAATGTAGGTTCTTTTTTCTTTGTTTTGAGTTTTTCTTCCATTGGGATTTACAATAACTTATAGATAATTGGGTGATATTGTTCTGGTTTGTTTTGTTATTGTAGTGATCCATTCGTGAGCCATGTAGGGGGAGAGGGCTATCCATAGGAAAGGGCTACTTGGACGATTGGGTGAAAATTTGTCAGTGTGAAGCTGCCACAGCTTGGAGCTACCACTATGTATGGGGGTTAGGGCAAGGATGAACCAGATTAGCCCTAAGGATGGCAGTATCGGTTTCGGTACCGGTTTCGGCCGGTACCGAAACCGATACGTATCGATTTCGGTTTCGGCCGAAACAGGTTCAAAACAGTCAGAAAAGGCAAAAATATTATTGAGCAGGTCCGGTTTCGGTCCGAAACCATTAAAAAATTAATTTTTATTGGTATCGGACTTGCTACAGTGACAAGGCCCGTTTCGGTTTCGGTATAGGCCGAAACCGATACGTTTCGGCCGAAACGTATGGGTTTCGGCCGATACTGCCATCCATGAGTAGCCCGATATCAAAAAGCGAGAATGGTTATTGGCCTATACATACAAGACATACCATAACTTGTGAGGCATCTTTTGCGGACAAAACCGTGTGGGCTTGACCCAAAGTGGACAATATCTCACAAGGGTTGAATTGGGTTGTAGCAATTATGCTTAACCTTTGCTAAATTTAAAAAGTTAGACTAAACAAGGAACTGATGAATGATCTTTCACCTTTCAAAATAAAATAAGGCAGCTATGAAACATAATAAAGCCTGGAATCTGTATTGAACCAAGCTCCATGGGCATGCTTTTAGGGAAATCTACAGCAACAGATGTGTAAACATGCAGGGAATATTTGACCATAATTTTTTTTTCCATTTTTTTCATGATGTTGACCTCAGACTAATTTTATTATGAAGCCAAGATAATAGTATATGTCAAAACTCTGTGACAAGTCAACCATATTATTGGGAGAATCAACACCCTGGTGCATAAATATGTTGGTTGATTCGTGGAACTTCATGGTGTATTAATGTTTGTTCTACTTCAAGAAACAATGTTACCTCAATGAACTGTTAACCTAACTAGAAATGAATGAGGGAAATGCCATTTATCATTGTCGAAATGCAACTGGGCATGTACTATTTCATATGTGATGCATGGTATTTCTCATAAGAAGATATTTTTAAACCTCCTTTGGAATATTATTTCTTTTTGGAGATTCTGTATTTTTTTATTTCATGGTTATGTTTATTAGGAGGTTGATTGGTTTTTTATTCAGCTACGAAGAAGTTTGGCCAAACTGGAGCTGTATCGGAAATTTACCAATTCCCTTGCTATGTCTGTACTCCTTTCAGTCGCATGGATTGGCTATGAGGTATACATATATATATATCATCTTCTGCATTTTCAAATATAGTTTTTGGATATTACTAGTACCATGTCATTTATCGTGGAACCTTAAACCTCAAAGTCATGTCACAGCTCGTGTGAGATAATTTCAAACTAGAAAAGTTTCCACCCCTGGGTTTCCATCTATTTGTTCAGTAAAATAAAATAGTATTTAGACATGCTGAATAGTTCACTTTGCAGCTTATAGTCTTTTCATGATGGAAAGTTATGGTTGATGAAGAAATGCCAAACTAGAAAAGCTGATGCGGGACGACAAAGCAAGCGCGCCAATGTCAATCGAGTGCATATAAACGCTAGGCAACGCCCGGCCACGCTATGGGCCCACGAAAGCAATTATATGTATCCAAAAATAAACAAGCACAAGTATCATCCCAACAAGACTCTAACAGCAGATCGACGGTAGTTTAGGAACCACCGTGTGAAATAGGGCCATTCAATCTATCAAATATATCTGATAATACATGATGGGATGAAAAGGGTTCTCACTTATAATCACTTCCCACCAGCAATCTCACTGCCATTAATAAAATGGGGGTCTGGATCTCACTCATCCAAACACGAGCAAAATGTAGCAACAGGACACACAACATTCCACGAGATCACTAATACGGTAGAACTATCCATGAAACCATGTGCTGGAGAGGATGCAGGCGGCCGGGAGGGCCCGACGGCGGTGTGCAGGACGAGGCCGGGTCTGCTGTGACGACGGCAGCCGGCGAGGTAGGATGGCGTTTGAGATGCTGGCTGCGGTTCTGTCACGGTTGTTTGGGACCCGGCTGTGCGGCAGGGGGTGGCGTTTGGGACGGCATCGGGAGGAGGGCAGAGGTGGACATGCCCGGGTGGATGACGGCCAGCGCCGGCCACTGCTGGGTTGCGAGGGCAGTGGCGTCTACAGGTTGGAGGTGTGGAGGCTTTGTGGGGGGCGGTTGTGGCCGGCGACGGCAGGGGTTTGTCGACAGCGGCGAACAGCAGCAGGGGAGGTGGGTGGCGGGATCCAGACACCAGTGTGGTGCTGCGGATGAGAGGAAGAGGGAGACAGTGGGGCGTCTGGCGAGGTGGAGGGCTGCTTGGGTATCAGTGGCGGCGCTCCTGGCGACGGTAACGGTGGCGAGGTGATGGGGGCATCCCTCGCCCCTCCACTTTTTTTTGAGGCTCGGATTGCTCATCAGCGTGCGCCGTTGTGTTCGTCATAATTTTATGAGTCTAGTCATGTAATTTTTATATTTTATTTGAGTCATCATCATGTAATTTTTCCTTTATTTGAGTCATGTACCTAGGTTAGTAGGTTATCTACCAAAGTCTTGTGTCATTATGTTGGTTTGTTAGGCTATTGGGCCCAACTAATGGGCTAGGCCCAGGGGCGCCCCTCCCTTGGAGTGTTTGGTCAATAGTTGTTTAGTCAGGGTCATTTTCGTCATAGGAAAAGTCCAATGCCTATAAATAGGCCCCCACTCCTCTCATATGTAACAACTTTGGCATGAATATTGAAATCCAAAATTCCACATCCCTCTAGATCTCTCACTCATTATCTCTCTCTTTCTCTCTCTCTCTCTCTAAGGGGTCCCCCCTCTCTCTCTCTCCCTTCACCCCAAATTTCGAAATTTTCTCTCTCCTCCCCATTCACCTATCATTAAGACCCCTCCCCCTTCCCCATACACTCATTTAACTCCCCCCCAACCCCAAGGTGGAATCCTCCAATCCTTGCTCCACCCTCCAACCACCAACTACCCTCTTCCCTTCCCCAAGCACCCTTCCCTCTCCCCCATACAACCCACCACTTCCCTAGGCCATTTGAATTCAAATCCACCTTCCCTCCACAGCCCTAGGGCACCCCCAAGACCCCACCCCTTGGTTAGGGTCGCCCCCCCCTCTCTCTCTCATCTCCACCATTCTCCCTTGCTCTTCTCCATCACCTCTCCCACCTCCATTGATAGATCCTCCAAGCAGCTGGCGACCTGCAGAATACCATCTGCTTGCAGAGGCGACCTCGACCACATCCCGACGAATCTGAAGGCCCAAGAGGTACCGTTGGAAGCGTCTGCCTGTCCTCTTCGCAACGGCGGTGGTTTCATTTTCGTCCGAGCACGGTGCTGCCCGGGAGAGCCTTTCTCCCCCGACTGCGCGAATCTTCCCTGGCAGGAGGCCAGAGCCGGAGTGGAAGCTCTTCTGCGACGAACCTATTGGGAATCTGATCGAGAGTTCTTCAGCAAAAGTCTTCTACTTCGAGTCCTCTACCATCACCAAGAAGCAGAGTTCAATTTGGAGACCGGACCAGAAAGTTATCAATTTTCTCCCCCGATCGTGCGGTTCTGCTTCCACTCTGTCTGCACCGACCCTCCTTCAGTGTTCAGAAGCCACCGGACTACTCCGACCTCATTTGGCATCCCCGTCGGTTCGGCTTCGAAGGAGACCCGTCAACGGTTCCAAAGGCTCTGACGGCACCTGATTCCGAGCTCGGGAGCATTCGTGGCACCCTCTGCTTCCTGCTGTTAGGAACCTGCAGCTGTCAGAACAGAGGACATGTTGCCCTGTTCAAGCCCCTACCCCGACCAGCAGAGGTACCAGAAGAAATCCTGAAAATTTCGGTGTCTTCCCGGTCCAGCTACGAAGATTTTCCCACTGGTTTCGTCTTCAGCAAAGATCCGGAGTGGCCGCAGCGTCCAGAGAAGCGACTATCTGTCCAGAAGCGCAGACAGTGGGCAGAATCAACATCGGCGTCCAATTTCGACTTTCGTCGGTCTCACCCCCTCCCCGCTTAGCCGGCTGAAGGCCCATCCCTGTGTGGAGGTAGTTTTGAGTGTAATCTCAGTTAACCCCCACCCTAAGATCCCCCTCCTGCGAGAGGTGTAGTTCATGTATTAATTCAGGTCGCAGGTTTGAAGCTCCGTCGACGCGGCGTGCGGGTGCATACCCACGCCTCCCCGCTCGCCCCGTCTCCGGCCGGAGTCGGCGTCTTCACGCCGGCTAGGTGAGCCTCGGTCCCTCTCTTGGCTGGTTTCAATTCATTGCTAGCATAGTATTATTGCCATTGTTTCGTCGGACGGTGAATGAGAGCTCGGCCCTAAATTGCTAGTGCCGTGAGTGATCACCGCGGGCGAGTTGTGAGTGAACCATTACATCCCACACCCTTGGTGTGCTGGCCGCCCATGATTTGGGCATCCCAGGCCCATTTGGGGTTCTCCCCAAGCTAGCCAACCTTTGGAGCCTTAAGGTCCCGCCTCGGACCCTCTCCATCATCGTCGAGTTGCCTTCGGGCACTAATGTGCGCCAAGCGAGTGAGCTCGCTAGTGTGAGTCCGCTGCCCAACTTGTATGCTTGCAAAATAGGTCCAAGGGTGGTGTCACATCAAGTGGTATCAGAGCAAGTTCACAACTTGTCTCTATCAAGTTGGTCCTAGGGCATGTTTATGCATTTAGAGTCCTCGGTTGTATCTCTTGTCCACTAGTATGGCCACCTCATACCGACCTTACCAATCGGCCCTCTCCATAAGTCCAAACCACCAAGGGATGCCTACCACTAACACACATAACCTCCCTGCCATGTCAATTACCTCATGAAGGCCTTGACCTATGTCAATGAGCGGCTTGATAACATATCGGGTCGACTCAACCAACTTGGAGAAAATGGGCCCACCCCAAGGACGGACGATAGAATGGTCCCTCTCCCACTTCCCACCTTTGATGGAACCTTTCCTAGAGAATATTTAGATTGGGAAGCTACAATGGACCATTACTTTGAAAGGAATCCCCTGTCCGAGGATAGGAAGGTTCAATGTGCCAAAATGCAACTAACCAAAAGGGCTCAAACTCATTGGGTTAAAATTGAAGGCTTAAGGATAATTAGAAGGGAAGCTCCTCTCACCACATGGGAGGATATGAAGGAACAACTTAGGGCAAGATATGGTTTCCCCTCCTACCCGGATCACCAAAGCCCAAGGAGCATTTCAACTCCACCATCCCCACCCGACCAACCCAAGAACCTAATCCCCCATTCCCCACCCCTTCCCACCTATCCTATCCCGACCACCACATCTACACCCTACCTACAAATTCTCACCACAACCATAGCTCCACAAACCCAATTGGGCCCCATGACCACCCCTCCACTTAGGTCCATGACGACCACCACCCCCCAACCCAAATTCCCCCACCAAACCCATATCCCACAGGCTCCCTTGAACCCCACCACTATCCCTCCATCACCCCCAAAGAAAGATGCACCTCGCAAGGCCAACCAACCTAAACCCCCTCGCCCAACCCACCTTCCACTTCCAACCCCAACCTAGGCCACCACTACTTCCACTCCCAACCCAAGTTCGACCTCACTCACCACCCCGGGTGCACCATGCCCCAACCATCATCACCCCATCTCCACAAGGCCTTCCCATTCCCTTGAGGAAGGAGGCCACACCCACTCACATAGGAATAGTTGCTAGCCCGGACCCTCTCCCCGCCCATAAGGAGGCCCAAGTTCACACTAATAGTAAGGAAGAGCCTCAACCCTTCACCACTTCAAATAGTCTGGATCTTCAAGAGCCACAAACCTTCACAAATGGCACCATAATCATAGATGGGCCCCTAGCTAGATGGCTAAAGGAGAGACCAAATCACCCCATCACGTCCCATGTTTTCCCTCCCATAGAACAAGACCTTCCCATAGTGCCCTTGTTCTCCTATCACACCACAATCCAAGCGTCCTATCAAGTGGAGACCTTAGAGGACCTTCTCAAGGGCTTAGCATGGCAATTAGAGATGACTAGCATGTTGACCCCTTGGGTCGAACAACCTAGGAGCCTTGGCCTCCTACACCTATGCATAGGGTCCATCACCTCAATGTGCACCTTTGGTTGCTACATTAGTGACCTTCTCCTATTCCTCCCTATACCCGATAAGCCCGATGCTATCCATAAATTAGAGTTGCTTATCTCGGGTAGAACGTCGAGCCCTCCATTCATGGCCGACCATCCCACCAAAAACTTCGGCCCAATTATTTCACTAGAGGAGGATGAATCACCACTATGTGAGGACCATGAGGACCTAGAGTTCCTCTCCCTAAGTGACCCTTATCATGACCCCTTCGATCTCTTCCTACACCCACCCACCTTACTCACCACCAACCTTTTCCTACCCCAACCAACCATGTTGGACCAAGCCCACCTCTCCCAAGACCCGGACCACACCAAGGGAACCATGACCATGGGTGAAATACACTTAGGAAACAATGAAGAGCCCCTCTCCATGATACCCACCTTCCTAGATCCTTTCGACCCTTTCACATGGAAGATCAAGGGCCACCCCACACCCATGCACATGGAGGTCATCTCTAGGATAGAAATGCATAAGTCTTGGCACAACACACCACTTAGCATGATTAGAAAGTCGGGTCCATTCATTCACATCACCCACATGTCAAATAGGAAGCATGAGTGGTCCCTATTTGGGTGTAACGGTCCTCCCCAATTCACCATTGGTCTTATCTATGCTAGGAACCTACATGGGTGTCCGGGTCCTTCAACATTCACCACACTCACTCATAAGATGGACACCTATGGATGCCCCGGTCCTCCCAAATCATTCAAAATCTTCATAACATCAATGCATGATAGGTCTATATGTGGTTGCCCTGGTGTTGACGCCTAAAATAAAGATAATAATAATAGCGGCAATGAAATAATAATAATAACCCTAAAATACCTTTATTTCTGATAAAATGTCTTATTTCTGTTATCTTGTTTTCAGGAATAAAAAAAGAAAAGAAGAAAAGAAGAGACGGCCGGCTCTAATAGAGAACCACTGAAATGAGACATAATGAAAGATTGAGTGAAAGATAAAGATCCCGGAAGTCCCTGCAAGACCAGGATTACAGAAGATTCGTCACTGAAGCTATCACCCGGCTGAAGTCCTCCCCGACCAAGCTGATGTCTGGACTGACGAATGAAAGGACGGATTAAGCGGCTTTAACAGCTCAAGCTTACTAATGAGGAAGCATAAAAATACTAAAAGCTCTAAACGGGCCCAGCCGTGTGGCGCCGAGAGCCCAACAAGGCCCATATGGGGAAGGGGCGCCGGGAAGCTGTGGCGTCGGGAAGCCTACTGTTTCCGCCTGAGGCGCGCTGGGAGCTCATGAAGGCAGGCCGAGATGACCATGCCGATAGGGGGAAAGGGGTAGTGCTATAAAAGTCCCCTTTTTCTCTCGAGAGGGGAGAGGAGGACAGAAGAGAAGATAGCCACAAAAGAAACAAAAGAAAGGAAGAGAGAAGTCCATACCCAGCTCCAGGAAACCGGCGGCTGCTGAGAGATCGTGAGAAGAAGGAGAAGGTCTGCAGAAGGGGGAGGGAGAGGAGTCAATGCTCCGCCCTCCCCCGTCTTCTATTTCTCTTTCTTGTTTTTTTTTTATTTCTCCGATGTGCATCTTTGTATTTCTTCATCTGTCTTTCCTTTGAGGAATGCTGTTGTTCCCTCCGTTTCTTACGATTGGACATAGGTGGGTGATGTAACCGACTGTATATGTATCTATGAACTAGCAGGGTCTCCCCCTTGTTTTCAACGTCAAATACATTCGATCTTCATTCTCTGTATATCTCTTCTACGTATGTTCGTTTGGAAGTGTGAGTTTTGGTGTGTGCATCGGCCACGATCCTCTGCTCCCTCTTTTTTTTTTGCTTCTGCTCTGGATGAGAGGCAGCATGGTCCCCCATTCTAAGCTATGGATGTTTGGGATCCATGGCTCTCGAGGAATCCCAGTGTGGTGGGTTTTAACGACCTCTCTCCATGGATTGTTCCCTCGATGTCATTAAGGCCATCCCAGGAATCAGAGACAGTCATCTCTTGATTTTCCTGGGCGGTCGGCAACAAATAAACACATACATCCGCAGGGTATTTTGAGTGTGTTTTGGATGAACGATGGCCTCAATCCCTCCATAAGCTTTACCTTCCAGTGATTCCCTGGCACCGTCCCGGCAAAGGCTTTGATCCAGTCCCCTTTTGCATCCCAAATCCTATTTCAATCGGAATCTGGAGCCAAAAATCCATAGAACAGAGTACCGTCGAACCTCCTCAAACCTTGCCGGCGCCATAGCTCTCGGCGCGGTTCGCGCCGGGAACCCCCACGCCGAGAAGCCCTTCCCTTGGCCACCTTGGCGCGCCGAGAAGCCTACCTCCTGGGCCTGCCGAGAGTCTTGCTATTAGCGCGCCGGGAACCCCTTGCGCCGAGAACCCTCCAATCTTTGGAGCCAGGCCGAGAACCCCTTGCTACCGGTCAAGAAGTCATTCCTACACCCTTGTAATTCACCCAAGGCAATCCTACATCCTATTGAGAGATATTCATGGTCATCATACCCGTCTCAAGGATCAAATCAATGGGGAGCAACTTTCCCCTATATTATATCGTTTGGAGTGGACTTTGTTCACAGACCCTACTAACCAAAGGAGCTCTGCCACTGCATAAGCTTCAATGGCCTCACAAGGGATATTAAGCTAGTGCTCCAAGCGCATACACAGGGCAGGGGTCCGATACCCCTCTATTGTGGCTTTCATCCCGACACTCCGTGGGTGATTGCCTATCATTCCCTGGCAAATGCTAAGTCCAGGGGAGGTGCTGCCAAAATTCTCCCAGGATGATGAAAGTCAATATTAAACTGTCCCCAGGACTCTGCACATCAACGGTGAAAGAGGTCCTCTATGCTGGATTGGTCTTCCCCAGTTCCTCTCAGACTCTGGTCTTCTTTTGAAACACAAACCAAAATCAGTTGAAGCCTGATGAATAGATGCATTTTGATCACCCAGGGCCCATCTACTTTGACCTAGATCTCCAGGAAATTCTTTGACCGGCCAGCAAACCCCAGAGCAGAGTAACGTCAAACCTTGCCGGCGCCATAGCTCCCGGCGCGGCCCGCGCCGGGAACCCCACGCCGAGAAGCCCACCTCCTTGGCCTCCTCATAAGGTGCCGAGAACCCTGCTATTTAGCGCGCCGGGAACTCCTGGCCTGTTTGCCCCTTGGCGCCGAGAACCCCCATTGGCCAATAAAGGCCACGCCGAGAGCTTCCCCCCTTTGGCCAATAAAAGCCACGCCGAGAGCCTCATCCTCCTCCCTTCTCCTTCTTTAACCCCATGCCGAGAACCCTCTTCTTAGCGCGCCGGGAACCTCGTGCCGGGAAGCTCTCTTCATCTTCTTCTTAGGGCGCCGAGAACCCCTCCCGTTTATGTGGAAATTGTGCCGAGAAGGTCCCACCGGAGCCCTGCACCAAGAATTTGCATTTCCACCTCAGTCCAATTCTCGATCACTTCACTATACCTGTCTGAGGGATATCCAGAGGTCACGAGGTATGCCTCGGGAGATAAATTAACGGGGAATGGCCTCCCCTACATTATCCGGTCCCGATCCGGATTCCTCTGTAACCCTATGAACCTAGGGAGCTCTGCCACTGCATAGGCTCCGATGGTTTCCAAGGGGATATCAACCGGTGCTATGAATGCAGACAGTGTTCCCGGGCCCAGTGCCCTCCTCTTTTGGCCTTCGTCCCGGCATCCCGTGGATGAGGGTCTATCTCTCCTTGGCATCATCCAAGATATGGGGATATGCTGCCGGATTTGCTCCGCACCTGATATACCCTCGCTTTATCCAGTCTCCTCAATGTCTTGCAGATAAATTAGCAGGTTCTCATTTAGGTTTTTGCCGCTGGTCTCCTCCTATTTTTGGCGTTTAATCAAGGGTTGTCCTTCTTAGGGAGGACGTAATTAACGTCATAACCTTTATGGTATGACGGACTGTTGGTCCAGACACGATCACTCACAATCGACTGATTAGAAGTCAGATCGAGCGCACAATGAAATCGTCACACATGTGACTGGCACGCCAATAAATAAACAAGAGAAATAAAAGAATAAAAATCCAACGTAAAAATTCGCGTTCCACACCTGGACCACCTTTGCATACCATACATTGTCCACTCACACCGCATCATAGTGCATGGCATATGCATCCAAGCAAGTATCAAGTAACAAGCGGTGAGATTCACAACAAGCGGGCAAAAACTCATGGGCGCCACTTGGAATTCCAAGTTGGTAACTTGACGATGATGACTTTGGAGTGGCTCTACCCTAGGGTCACCTCCAATTTGAGGGCACGAGGATTTGGACCTTGCCAAGTTCCGAATGATTTTGACAACCCGACTTGCGGGTTGGACTTACTGATGGATTTTGGGATTCACCCCATTTCTCATGTGGCGGATCCGGCACCCTCTAAGGGTACCGCGGTGGATCCTAGTGAGTGCCTTGAGCTTACACCTATCCTTGCGAGAGACACCCTCGGAGTGCCACCACAAATTAGCCTGAGAGCCCGACGTGAGCACACGGCGGTAATACTAGGCAGGCAAGATCCCATCGCCAGCATGAGGGTGTGTCCGAGCCACTTTGACGAGCTGAAGCGCCCTTCTCCGGCTATGAGCGAAGGTTGAGTTTGGAGATCGTGGTTCGCCCGGAGCTGCATGTTGGTGTACTACTTCCCCGGTGGACCCATACTCGACGGGGTCGAGTTTTCCCCACCCCGGGGGTATGATGGGGGCATCCCTCGCCCCTCCACATTTTTTTGAGGCTCGGATTGCTCATCAGCGTGTGCCATTGTGTTCGTCATAATTTTATGAGTCTAGTCATGTAATTTTTATATTTTATTTGAGTCATCATCATGTAATTTTCCCTTTATTTGAGTCATGTACCTAGGTTAGTAGGTTATCTACCAAAGTCTTGTGTCATTATGTTGGTTTGTTAGGCTATTGGATCCAACTAATGGGCTAGGCCCAGGGGCGCCCCTCCCTTGGAGTGTTTAGTCAATAGTTGTTTAGTCAGGGTCATTTTCGTCATAGGAAAAGTCCAATGCCTATAAATAGGCCCCCACTCCTCTCATATGTAACAACTTTGGCATGAATATTGAAATCCAAAATTCCACATCCCTCTAGATCTCTCACTCATTATCTCTCTCTTTCTCTCTCTCTCTCTCTAAGGGGTCCCCCCTCTCTCTCTCTCCCCTCACCCCAAATTTCGAAATTTTCTCTCTCCTCCCCATTCACCTATCATTAAGACCCCTCCCCCTTCCCCATACACTCATTTAACTCCCCCCCAACCCCAAGGTGGAATCCTCCAATCCTTGCTCCACCCTCCAACCACCAACTACCCTCTTCCCTTCCCCAAGCACCCTTCCCTCTCCCCCATACAACCCACCACTTCCCTAGGCCATTTGAATTCAAATCCACCTTCCCTCCACAGCCCTAGGGCACCCCCAAGACCCCACCCCTTGGTTAGGGTCGCCCCCCCCTCTCTCTCTCATCTCCACCATTCTCCCTTGCTCTTCTCCATCACCTCTCCCACCTCCATTGATAGATCCTCCAAGCAGTTGGCGACCTGCAGAAGACCACCTGCTTGCAGAGGCGACCCCGACCACATCTCGGCAAATCTGAAGGCCCAAGAGGTACTGTTGGAAGCGTCTGCCTGTCCTCTTCGCAACGGCGGTGGTTTCATTTTCGTCCGAGCACGGTGCTGCTCGGGAGAGCCTTTCTCCCCCGACTGCGCAAATCTTCCCTGGCAGGAGGCCAGAGCCGGAGTGGAAGCTCTTCTGCGACGAACCTATTGGGAATCTGATCGAGAGTTCTTCAGCAAAAGTCTTATACTTCGAGTCCTCTACCATCACCAAGAAGCAGAGTTCAATTTGGAGACCGGACCAGAAAGTTATCAATTTTCTCCCCTGATCGTGCGGTTCTGCTTCCACTCTGTCTGCACCGACCCTCCTTCAGTGTTCAGAAGCCACCGGACTACTCCGACCTCATTTGGCATCCCCGTCGGTTCGGCTTTGAAGTAGACCCGTCAACGGTTCCAAAGGCTCTGACGGCACTTGATTCCGAGCTCGGGAGCATTCGTGGCACCCTCTGCTTCCTGCTGTTAGGAACTTGCAGCTGTCAGAACAGAGGACCTGCTGCCCTGTTCAAGCCCTTACCCCGCCCAGCAGAGGTACTAGAAGAAATCCAGAAAATTTCGGTGTCTTCCCGGTCCAGCTACGAAGATTTTCCCACTGGTTTCGTCTTCAGCAAAAATCCGGAGTGGCCGCAGCGTCCAGAGAAGCGACTGTCTGTCCAGAAGCGCAGACAGTGGGCAGAATCAACATCGGCGTCCAATTTCGACTTTCGTCGGTCTCACCCCCTCCCCGCTTGGCCGGCTGAAGGCCCCTCCCTGTGTGGAGGTAGTTTTGAGTGTAATCTCAGTTAACCCCCACCCTAAGATCCCCCTCCTGCGAGAGGTGTAGTTCATGTATTAATTCAGGTCGCAGGTTTGAAGCTCCGTCGACGCGGCGTGCGGGTGCATACCCACGCCTCCCCGCTCGCCCCCGTCTCCGGCCAGAGTCGGCGTCTTCACGCCGGCTAGGTGAGCCTCGGTCCCTCTCTCGGTTGGTTTCAATTCATTGCTAGCATAGTATTATCGCCATTGTTTCGTCGGACGGTGAATGAGAGCTCGGCCCTAAATTGCTAGTGCCGTGAGTGACCACCGCGGGCGAGTTGTGAGTGAACCATTACATCCCACACCCTTGGTGTGCTGGCCGCCCATGATTTGGGCATCCCAGGCCCATTTGGGGTTCTCCCCAAGCTAGCCAACCTTTGGAGCCTCAAGGTCCCGCCTCGGACCCTCTCCATCATCGCCGAGTTGCCTTCGGGCACTAATGTGCGCCAAGCGAGTGAGCTCGCTAGTGTGAGTCCGCTGCCCAACTTGTATGCTTGCAAAATAGGTCCAAGGGTGATGTCACATCACGAGGTGTAGGAAGGGGAGGTGCAGGGGGCTATGCAGAGTAGGAAGGAGAGGGTGGAGGGGCTGCGGTGTGTGCAGGGGGGGAGACTCGGGCTTGTAGGGAAGAAAGGAGGAGGAAGAGAAAGGGGAGGAGGAGACTGAGGCTGAGGGAGGGGCCGATGGCCCTGCTCATGGCAATGAGGGGAAGAGGAACGAGGAAGAAGTGTGGGGGAAGAGGACGACGTGACCGCCGGTGCGGGGGCGGAGAGGCACTGTGGGGGGGGGGGGGGGGGCAGCGGCTCTGGCTTCTTGGGTCTCCCACCCTTCCTCTCTCAGGGCACTCCTCACGAGGTCATTAGGGTATCAAGAAAGAACATTATCCCTCATTCTATTTTCCATCTTCTATTCCATTATGTACAGGTAGAGTCCTTTTTAAAGGATAAAAGAAAATTACAATAGAACCTTGTCTATGCCAAAAGTGACAGGGATACCTAGCACAATGAACACATGGTAAAGCTAGCACAAAATATAACAAAATACTCTGAGTGGGCTACAAAATGCGGGAAAATATCAAATGACTATCTAAAAAAAGAAAAATACAGAATAATTGGGAAAAAATTCCAAGGACGCTGCTGTGTCATCTCGGCTCAAAACCGTCCAACCACAAGGATACCGGAGCTGTCGGGGCGGACCGTCGTTGCTGGCGTTGGTAGGTGATCACTGTGTCCCCACCAAAAGCATTTCTGCATTGGGTTTCCATCGGCCTATTTGATAAAATGAGAAGGCATTTAGACATGCTGAACAGTTTTGTCTATAAAATTGTAGTTTTTCATGATGACTATGTGTTACAGTTGATGAATCATTCATATAGTTTTAGATGATCCTGCTTCTTGTCTGCTGTCTAAAGGGTGCATCTTCCACTCTTTAAATGAGAAGGAATTTGGACCTATGAAATAATTATCTGATAACATAAAACTATTTTTTACCTGGTAAAATGTGTTAGTTGATGAATGATTTTCTACAGAGTCTGGGCACGATTTATTTGTGTTTTCAAGTCTATCTTGTGAACCATTCAATATAGGTTTCAATTGCTTTCTTCCTCCTTTGATGTTATTCTAGAACTCAGGTTATAAGTTTATGGTTTTTGCAGTTATATTTTAATGCAACTGATCCATTGAGTGAACTATGGCAAAGAGCTTGGATCATCTCAGCTTTCTGGAATGTTCTGTCATATGTTCTTCTTGCAGTGATCTGTATTCTTTGGGCACCCTCACGAAATCCAACCAGGTACTCCTTTTCTCCTTCTCCCTTCTATGTCATCACTACACATTGGCGGAGGATGTAACTTCTAGTCATCACTACACATCACGAAATCCAACTATGTCATAGCTTTGACTGCTTCTATCTGATGACAGTAGATTGAAGAAAAAAAGTGTTTATGGCAGCCGATATTCTCCTCTAAACTTCTTAAAATGCTGATTGTTGCAACTGGAATAAGTGAAATGTTTAGTAATCAACCTAATTCAAACACATGACAGCATTGGTCTGATAATTGTAGTAACCACATGATAAAAACATGTTTCTTTCACTCTGGCTGAATTTGGTCAATGTGAAATGAGTTAAGATCTTTGAAAGTAAAGAGGTCTCAAGAAAGTCAATGTCATGGTTTACAAACATGTAAGTGCAAGAACAGAACTACATGACCCAAATAAGAATTAGTTTGGACTGTCCAATTCTGACGACAGGTTTATGTATCAGTTTGTTAATGCTTTTAAAGACATTTTGTAATCATCAGCCATCAGGAACTCTTCTATGTTTTCTAAGTCAACTTTGTAACATTCTGGTGGTGTTACTACTTGGGGGCTTTATTTTGGACTTTGTCTTTAGTGGCTGCTTCACAGTTTTTATTTTATACTTAATCCGTTGTTTGCCTTAGAATAGAATTGGAATAATAAACTGGTTCTCATTAAGTTTTTGAAAATGGAGGGAAGATGTCTTCCCTCACATATTTTTCATCAGCTTCCAGTTTAATCAATTTGAATCTCTTAATGTTTGTCTTTTACCTCAAGGATAATCACCTGTAGTTTCCCTGACAACCAATGAAACATTTTGGCGACTTGACCAGTCTGATTTATGAAGAAATAGAACTGGATAGTGCTAGAGTGACAGGTAATCGTCCCCACTTTTGTTCCCCATATGATATGGGTTTTCTGATTGGGGTCTTTTTTAAACTTTAAAACCAGTACCACTTTCAACTAACAATAGCCCTCATCCAATTCTTCTCTTTGTTGGGGGTGACAAATGTTGGGAAACTCACATGTCGGGCTGGCATCCCTCAATGGGATTTGATAAAGAAGGATCCCTTGTGAGACTATGGCTTCTGTCTGTTCTCAGTCGTTCGTTACAGTGCAAAATACGGATCCTTTGTTAGACCATCTTACCATCATATTTTTTAGTGAACAAACCTTTTGTACCCCCATTTATTTAATATCCTCAAATTTCTTCTTCAAACAGGCACTTAATGTGATTGCCAGTGGCTCATCTTTTTTGTGATGTAACTTTGTCCAAAATCTGAGCTTTAGCTGCTCCATTTGGCATCTTTCCCACTTTGAGAGGCCTGCTTTGAGTTTGTTTGTGATGAGATTCCCCTGCATGCACATGCTCTTCCACTCACAGCTTCTGAGATGTGTTTTCTACTTCAGCCTAACCCACTCATCACCGTATCTTGGCTTAGTTTTCTTCTAGTTCAAGTCCTTCAATTTCTTCTAGCTACACTGCTCAGTCTTACCATCAACATTGCCACATGATGATCTTGTCAAAGAGGAATGCCTGAAGCTATGTTGTTAGTAGGCACATACTGCATACTTCTTTACTTTCTAGTTGACTTAAAGCCATCATCACTTATTCTATAACCACTTCTGCCATCGTAGAGTAGTGGGACTGTAGACCTAGCAAACTTGGCTGCCTAGCATGCTTGGTTTGCCACCCATCTTTAATAGATGCTCAAGTTGATTGGCTTCTCCTCTGGCTTCATGCCTTCTGTTCAGTCTGCCTCCTCTGATACTGCCTTTCATCAAACAATTGTTGGTTGCACCTCAGTCCTTTCCCATTTTCATAGTCACACTGTTGGTGGCACTCCATGTCTCAATGTGGAACCATCAGCCCCCTATTTGTTCGCTCTGGCTTTCTTACTCTTTCACATGGGCTTCATTCTTTTTTTTGAAAGGTGGATGGTACCATAAATATATTAAGAAAAGAAGAATGTACAGGTATAAGCTATCAGCTCTCAAAACGCCTTTTACAAAAAATCACCACCAAGGTGTACCCCAATTATCTATCCAACGACAAAAAAAGTTAGGAGTTATGAGCCTCCACTTTACAAATGTGCTTAGCCGAAAAAGCCACTATCTCACAAACAAAGGAAAAGAGCCTATCTTTCGGTGTCACTTCCCTTTTGAAGATTCTATTGTTTCTTTCACTCCACAAGGTCCGGAGGGTGACATGGAGGATAAGCCACCAAATGATATTGTCGCCCTTAAGGTTCCACCTCCTATGCCACTTGAGAAAGAGTTGATACACCCTCTCAAAATTGCCAAGGGACTACTGTAATCTTTGGCCGATCCTCGTCCATATGCCCTTCACAAAGGGGCAGCCAGGAAACAAATGGTTTAGGCCCTCCTCCACATGCCCGCGCAAGCAGCATAAGGTAGATATATGCTGTAGGAAAGGTGTCACCCTGTCACAAGTGTGGAGCCAACCATGGGACATACGCCAAACCAGCAATTTCACCTTGAGTGGGCTCTTGGGAGCCGAAAAGAGTGGTGCACTCCCCCATCCGAGATGAGAGTAGGTAGACCTGATTGGGAAGCCTCCCTCCCTCTCCCATCTGCAAAGCCATGAGTCCGCCCTACTCTCGTTTGGACTGAAGCCAAGGAGGGACAATCAAGGGATGTTCCAGTTGGTCCATCTTCTCAAGGGTGAGATTTCTCCTGAAGGTGGGTGCCCACACACCCCCAGCCAACTGTGCAACAAAGGATTGAGATACAGAATCCTCAAGTGCACCCGCAATAGCATACAACGATGGAAAGGCCTCCACAATTGGGAAATCTCCACACCACCTGTCTTGTCAGAAGAAACACCTCTCCCAGTCACCCAAGTTGACCGGAACATTGGCTCTGATGAAGTCTACACATTGGAGTATGCCTCTCCAAATGGGGGTGACATTATACATATGGGACGGAGATAAATTCCAGCCTCTGGACGAGATGTAGTATCTCTGTCTGATCAACTACGCCCACAGCCCTCCATCCTGTACCCCAAGCCTCTACAACCACTTGCATAATATGGCCAAGTTAAAATGCTTAATGTTCTTGAAGCCCACGCCACTTGCTTCCTTGCTCTTGCAAACTCTGTCTCAAGAAATGGCATGCCAACGCCTGTCATTGCTCTCATTACTATGCTAGAAGAATTTAGCTTGAATAGATTCCAATTTCTTTGTCACTCTCTTTGGGATTCTAAAAATAAAGGAAATAGATCGGCAAATTGTTCAGCACAAATTTGCATAATACCATGCGCCCTCCATACGAAAAGAGCCTAGACTTCCATTCTGCAAGTATGGACTCATACCTCTGCACCACCACCTGTCAATCCCTACAGTGAATGTCCCCTAGAGACAAAGGAAGGCCGGGATATGAGAAAGGAAACTCTCCAATTTGGCACCAAAATTAAAAGCTGCCCACATGAGAGTTGACTCATCCATATTGATTCTTGTTATATGGCTTTTACTGTAGTTCACCTTCATTCCACTAATGCCCTGCATTATCTCAAACATCAGCTTGGCATCATATAACTGGTGCTCCTCGTCAGCTAGGAAAAGGATGGTGTTATCGACATACTGTAAATGGGTGATATTACTGTTAAATTGACCTGCCTAGAAACCTCTAATATTCCCTGTCGTCTCAACTCTCGTCCACAATCTACTCAAGATCTCAGCCACTGACACAAAAGAGAGGAGAAAGAGTCTCCCTATCGAAGCCCTCTCCCATTAGGGAAGTAAGAGGAGGGCTATCCATTGACGAGCACAAAAAAGGAAGTTGAAGAGATACACTCCCGTATCCATTTAATTCATCCCTGATCAAAACCTATTTTCGCTAGCACTTGGAGGAGACAATTTCAACTGGCCTTGTCATAGGCCTTCTCAAAATCCAACTTAAGAACCACTTCCTTCTTCCTCTGGTGTTTCATGGCATACAAACACTCACGAGCAACAAGGAAATTCTCCTGAATAAGTCTTCCCCTGATGAAGGTCCCCTGGTGCCCCATGACCAATCCACCAATCACCTTATCTAGTCTTTTGGCCAGCATTTTGAAAATGATCTTATAAGTGCTATTCAAGAGGCTAATGGGCCTAAAATCTGTCAAATCTTGTGCGCCCTTCTTCTTGGGAATCAAGACCAGGAGGGTTTTGTTGATAACGTTCAAGTGAGCCCTGTCTTCCTGGAATTCTCTAACTGTACTCATGAGATCCCCGTTGATAATGTCCCAATAGTGCTAAAAGAAAACCATGGGAAAATCATCTGGTCTAGGGGCTTTGTCCCCTGCAAGAGAGAAAATCGCTTGTTTAACCTTCACTAGAAAGGGACTCGCGAGAGCCTCACTCTCTACATAAGGCAGATGTGGAAGCAAGTCATCTACAAAGTCAGCTCTGCACATTTGCTCCTCGGTGGAAAGCCCAGCATAGAACTTTTTGGCATGGCGCCTAATGTCTTCCTCAATGTGAATAGTCTGATGTCCAACCTTGATGGAAGCCATATGATCCGTCGTCCTCCTACCCGAGGCAATTCTCGGGAAGTAACCTGTGTTCCTATCCACTTAATCCATTTCTCCCTGGATCTCTACTTCCAATAAATTTTTTCTCTGATGAGGATCTCATTGTTCTATTCTCTAAGGCCCTTTTTGATTGGAGAATGGATTAAGGGAGATATCATAACCCGGGTTAAGGTGTACCAAAAAATAAATAATATTACTTTGATTATATTCGGGTTAGCTTATTCCACCCTTTTGCTAGAATATGTTTAACCCACCTTTTTGGCCCTTAACCCACTTTTTTGTCCGAATACCTTACTTCGACAACCAAACCAGTTAGCGTAAATAAGGATGGGGTACCCCAACTTATTCTTCAATCAAAGAGGGCCTAAGAGATTCTATGCTCATCCTATCAGTATCATCTAGCAAATCTATCTCTTCCAAACAGTCTTGTTGGTCTTCTGAGCACCTGGGTCAAATGCTTCAGTTTATCTATCAGAGTAGTCATGCGAGAGCTATCAAGTCTCTGACCAGCCCACGTTGCCCTTGCTGTGTCTAAGAAATCTTCCTTCCTAAACCAACATCTTTAATCCAAAAGCATGTCTCCTCTCATGACCACGACTGATCCTCAAGAGGATAGGCTTATGATCTGAGGTCAACCTAATCAAATATGAAGCCTGGTCCTCCCAATCTACAAATACTAGGAACCTGTCGAGCCTAGAGCAAGACGGAGTCTCCCTCAAATTGGATCTGGTGAACTAAGCATTCACCAATCCAATGTCACTGAGGGCTGCATGCTGAATGAACTCACAAAAATCCTCGGTCTCACCCGAGTGAGGATGAGCTCTCGTTCTCTATGAGGCTACAGTCAATGCATTGAAGTTGCCATCCACACACCAGGGTTGTCCCGAAGTAAGATGATACACAAGCAACTTCTGCCACAAAACTCTCTAGCCCTCTCTAGTTTGAGGACTATAAATCTTGGAGAAGTCTTAGGAAAAGCCATCCTTCAAGCAGCGGAAGTGAGGAGAGATGGCCCGACGACCACACTGCCTCTCCTCCTCTAACTCCTCCACCTCAAAGGGATTCCATAGCACCATGATGCCTCCTATGCTTTCCACGGCCGGGAAAGCCACCCCCTTCACAAGCCTGCCACCACCGATCTCCCTTAACGGCCCCTCTCCATCCCCATCACACTTTGTCTCTTATAGACAAAGGATGTTCGGCTTACACCTCCTCACCACCCTCCTCTTATCCTCCACCCCCCCAACTCCTCCATTCTATGAGGTGATTCTCATGGGGACTAGAGAGTGTGCCCCTCTCCTCCCTCTTGTTCCTCTCCGACCTCCACTCTCTCCTTGCTACCCCTCACAGTCCTCATATGGGATTTTTCCTCCTTCCCCACCCTCGCCAATGTTGCTAGTCATCTCTTCTGGATCAGAGTGAGAGACCCCTAATACTCTTATCCACCACCTCCTTATAGGCGACCCATAGCTTATCTGCTAGCTCTCTCAAATGGCCCTCTGTCATCCTCTCCACCATGTCTATCAGTTCTTTCCCCTTCATGCCAGATATGCCTCTCTCCTCCAATTCCTCCTCCTCTGAGAAGCCTTCCCTAGAAGTAGGTGTGCCCAGGTGATCTTCCTCTGCCATCCACTGAAGCAAGCCCATAGCCTCCGTAGGGAGACTGCTACATAACTGGTCTATAGCGCCTAGGTCCTCCACAGCTGTAGCCACTGGAGCCATCGTCTTTCGGAGCTCCTCAATGGTCCTAGGTCGAGCGCGGCAAGATATGGGGTTGGCATCCGGGTTTGCACGAGGTCTGGCAGAGGATCGAACCCCACAGTTTCCTTCTCGTGGCCTCCTGCTCCTTCCCAAGACAATTGCGAGTGAAACAGAGCCCTTGGTGGGGTCTCCAGGTGACCGTCGAGGCCCTGATCCGCCTTTGCACTGGGGATGACAAGGTGTGGTAGGACTGGCCCTACCACCTTCTGAGGACGGTGATCTAGCTCTGCATACTCTCCCCGCCATGGAAGGGCAAGAGAGAATGGCTACTCCCGTGGTCCAGAAGCCTCCCCAATTGTCGACAATGACGTCACCACCAGTGGGCGGCCGGGCAAGTGCACATGCGGTCTTAGCGCCAGGGAAGAAATCGGGCGAGGAATAAGGCCCTTGTTGGCCTCGAAGAATCGGTAAAGCCGCCCTACCGGACCCGGGTAAGTTCAGGGTCCCAAGGGGAGATCCAGAATGTTGACCCGATAGGCATTCTGTCTGCCTAGTCCACGACGTGCCCGTTCCACCGTGACAATGGGCTGCCTCAAAGTCCCTTGCCCCTCCTGGTCCAGCTGGGCCCGGAACAGAGGCGGGCTGGACGGACTCCATCCGAACTGACCCAGACGGACCACAGCGGCCCCTCCATTGGAAATTTGAACGCCCGCCCTTCTGGCCTGCCATACATCATCCCTAACCTCCATCCTCGCGCCGGGATGCCCTAGTCCTGAGATGACAGCAGCACATCCAACAACTCTTCCTTCACCCAAAGTTGCAAGACGAAGCGATCTCCATCTGCATGGACAGTGAGGACGGCCGGGATGGCCGCCGGGCTAGCCACCTGCACTACCACAGCCACTGTCGTCCGCGAGCTCATGGGAGTGAACCTCAGGCTGCCCTTTACCACACTCCCAGAGCTCTGAACAAGGAAAGAAATACCTTCTTCATCACTGAGGAGCAATGGGACTCCCTCAAGAATAATTTGAAATCTTTTCGGCTTGGGGCATGGGAAAGTGCCCTTGGCATTTGTCCACTGCTGAAGACGGAGGAGAGCACCTCCCGCAACCATGACGCCCATGTCTGCCATCACCGCCACCAACTCGTCCTCTTGCCCGACCACCAAAAAGGACGACGTCGACACTCCGGAGACCTCCTAGCAACCTCCTATGAGCGCCTCAAACCTGCATCTGACCTCCTCCGCTTCAACAGGACCTTCCACCAACGGCACTCATAGGCTCCGCTGCAGCCACCCAGACCGAGTGGACAGGAGCTCCGCCAGGAACTCCCCTACATCCACACACCGTTTGTTCCCAAATCCCGTCGGCCCTGGTTGAGGGTTCCCCCTCACCATGTCCGCGAACGTCCTGTGGCGCTCGGAACTCCCATGAAAACCAGCAGCCAGAAGGCTCCCCACGCTGCAAAACCGCCTAATGTGCCTCCTCCCACAGCCGAAACTGGTCGGCACTCGTCCGCCCAGTCCCCTCTCAGGGATGAGCTCCGGCGAGTGGCCTCCCCTGCAGACCATACCATAGGAATTCTCCGAGCTTTTCACTCTAGAAAAGGCTAGAGAGAGATTGTCACCTATCCCCCACATGGGCTTAGCTTTCTTTGAGTTTGGTCTCATTTTATCTACATGCTGATTTTAGTTGTTTATTGTTTTGTTCACTGGTGCTGCTTTTTTTGTACAAGCAATGTGGAGACAGGGTATGCTTGTTATACCCTTCATGACTTGTTTAGGGATAACCCTTTCTGTAGGTGTACATTCTGTGTTTTTCAGCTTTTGTTTCTTGTCAGCTATCTGGCATTAGGCGTATTGGCACCTAGTAATATTCTGGGATGAACATATGAGAGCCCTTTTTGGATTTGGCCATCATTTTTTGATTCATTTATTTCTTATAAGGGTGACTTGCACGATTTTGATTAGGCATAGAGTGGGCAGATGTACAATCTTGAGCATCTAACCATTTCTTCCCCTCCATGTGGTTTTGTCTTCTGTGTGTTGATCTATTGCAATGACAACTTGGGCACATTTAGAGGCCCCATGTTAGGTCTAACTTTTCCCTTGGAGTGCTATGTTCTGTTTCTTTTCTTTTTTTTCAGTTTGCAAAATTCTTGGCCCTTACTTTTTCTTCATGTGAACCCATATTTGCAGTTCCCTGTGACTTAGTGCATTCTGGTATTTGGGCTCAACTCCATTGCCTTTTATGACAGGATTTTAGTACTATGTTGGTTTCATTGATGATTTTTCTTGGTCTGCCTAATATGTCACCATTATGAGGTTCCTTGTGCTTGTTGCTAGATCATGACTGTGGTTAACACCCAGTTTCCTTTCTGAATCATAGCCCTTTGTTCTAACTATGATCAGGAGCATATTTCATTTGAAATGCATGTTCTCCTTCATACTTGTGGTGCTCTTCAACAATACTGCCCTATCATGTATGAGCAGATTCAACAGAATGATGTTTTTTGTTTGAAAGTTTTTTTTGAAAGTGTTCAACAGAATGATGTTGCTATGAGAAGTACCGTCATTCTTGAAACTGCTTGTGCTCTTCTCATCTTTAGCTTTGTGACTTGATTTTTTTGAGCTGAAGCTGTCTTCACTTGAATCAACCTTATCAAAGTCTCTCCATCTATTCTCTTGGGATGTTTCTTCCTATGTAGTCTGAGGCGTGAGGCGACCAAGGGGTCGCCTCATGCCTCAAACGCCTAGGCGATGGCCTAGGTGTTTGAGGCGAAATTTTATTAAATATATATATTTAATTCAAAAAATAAACTATATGTCTAAATATCACAAAAATGGCTATATAAAGTCTAAATTTTATAAATTCATTCGATCCTATGATTCAAATTATTATGACTCACTAAATTCACATAGAATTTAACAAACCAAATTACAACTATTAAGATACCAATAATGAAGAAACTAATAAATTCAGAAAACTCAAAACTGACGTAAAACAAATTCTGGGGAGTCAAAAGGTAATCTCTCACATTTTGAGAGAGAAGAAATAAAAATAATAATAAATCTTACAGGTAGAGAGAGAGTGAGATAGATCACCGTCAAAAATCAAGTTATGTGTGTGTCTATGTGAGACAGAGAGAGAGAGTGAGACCAACTGTGGTCAGAGTGACGCGAGACAGGGCGAGGCGCGGCAACAAGGGGGCGCCTCGCCTCGCCTCAGCGCCTAGGTGCGCTTTTAACTACACAGGTTTCTTCATTTGAGTACCTTTATTCCTCTGCTCCCAATTAAAACATCTTTCATAGCTTTGGTTATACATGCTTTGTGCTCGACTTCGCCATAATGCAGCTTGGTCTCCAGAGTGTGTTCTTTTTAGGTCATCTATTTGCACAAAGGTTACTGTTAAATCATTGTAGCTCTATGCCAGTATGCCTCCGGATTTCCAATCATTATGCCTTGTTACACCTTTTCATCTTAGGATATTCACTTCCTTCATGATCCTGGCCCTGTTCCTCCTATTACTCTTGGTCTTCCCCTTCCCACATCACTAGTTTTTCTCACCTGTTTGTCCTTCCCGTAAGTTGACTCTGGCCTTTCTGCACCAGTTGAGCTTTCTCTTTTTCTCACTAAGTCTGGTTCCACTTTACCTCGTGTGTTCAGCTCTCTTCCTCTCTTCAACCTGTTTGCTTTTTAGTACCTGCCGTCGCTTTCTCAATATAAGTTTTCAGTTTACGTTGTCTAGAAAATTCTATTCAATGAAATACCATTTTTACTTCCACCATATAATATGCACAAACGTGACATAGATGAGATATATACTATAGATCGAATAGTTTCTATTCTGCATATATATGGTGCACAAAGTTAAATTCTTTTGTCGTACGTACAGGTTCAGTGATCATATTAATGGGAAAAACAGTTTAAACAACATTTACTTAGACCTAAGAGGAAGGACATGTTTGGTAGGGAAGAAAGAAGGCTAGCCACAATTAGAGAAGGGAGAAGAGAGGTGGCACATAGTTATGCTTCCCTTGAAAATGATTTATAGGTGAAATGTGTATACATATTAATCGTTTTTACCAATTTATAGTGTACGTTTGCAAATACACAAGTAGAGGAAATATCTAATGAGTAGAGGACATGAATAATCAGGTTTGAAAACTAAAGGCATCCTTTTAATGATGAGGGATACATAATCTTTATCTGAAACCAACAACTTCAAAAACATTTTATTCCTATCCTTCAAGTTTTTGAAACTGGTCTGTTGGATTATTGATACTGTTACATCCCTGGAATATCTAATCGATACTTGCATTTTTCAAAAAATCGACATTTGCATTGAGTCATTGACTATATCTCACACTTGAGTTTTTCATGTAGATTTTAACATTTCTCCATCAAAGATTCTTTTTTGTTTATTTTTCCCCTATGGTTATATGCAGATATGCATATTCAGAGGACACAGGTGATGACTTTGATGAAGAGGCTATTTCACTTACTGGCAGTGGTGCAAAGATAACAGGAGATCCAACAAACAAGCTGGAAAGAAAGGAAAGGAAGAATGCAAGTCCTACGGATCATGTGTTTGGACTTGGAGACAGTCTTGAGGAGGATAAACGGGAGTAATGTCTTCCTGCCACTTGTGGGGAATTATAGATCTGCTGTTGCAGCTGGTCCATACTGGTAAGGCATTGTTTTTTGTGCAGGAAAAAAGTGTTGCAAATAAAAGAGTTGGAGCATCAAAAATTAAGGTCAACAAAAACTCAGATGTCAAGTAGATTACAGACTAAATCACCTTTCCTATCGAGGGACTAAGGAAGATGAATAAGATAATAGGTCATTTACTAAATAAAAATCATTATTTAATTGATGTAACCTATGACCATGAAGCGATTTTCTCATTTTGAGTTGAATAATACACAAGTCTGGCAAATGTTTCTGAACGGCCAGTGGTAACTCATCTAATCCAGTGTTATTTAGGTCACATGAAGTGCATTTATCATAGTTCGCAGTTGGTGTGGGAAGCTTCCTTAATCACCTAGGCAAAGAAGATACTTGGAATAGTTTTTTGTTCAGGAAAAAAAGTGTTGGAAATAAAAGAGTTAGAGCACCAAAAATTGGAAGGTCAACAAAAACTCAAACATCAGGTAGATGACGGACTAAATCACCTTTCCCATCGAGGGACGAAGGAAGATGAATATGATAATAGGTCATTGACTAAATAAAAACCATCATCTACCCGATGTAACCTATGACCATGAAGTGCTTTTCTCAATTTGATTGAATAATGCTCAAGTCTGGCGAATGCTTCTGAATGGCCAGTGATAACTCATCTAATCCAGTGTTAGGTCACATGAAGTGCATTTATCATATTTTGCACTCGGTATTGGAAACATCCTTAATCACCAAGGCAAAGAAGAAACTGGGAATATTTTTCACTCCTTGCTAATGCTGATGATTGTACAATTTCTCTGTGTAATCAAAATCTGCCTTTGATAGGAACCATGGTACTTGACATTTTTACTGAAGTTTCTTGGCACTGGAGGGAAATGATTTGGCTGGTTTCCTGGAATTTACATATATTGATCTGCCATGTATCTTGGACATTTTGCAGTGCCTGTCACGCTGATGTTGAGTTACACAAGAATCCCGTGATAAATTCTTTCCTTTGATGCTACCATTAAAATTTGATGCCCTATATTATACTTGTGAATCTCTAGGAAGGCAGAATCAGATCGGATTGGCCAATCCGATTGGTTTTGAGCCAAACCGACCCAGCCTGGAGCCCCCCAACCCCAAGCCTTGTTGAGAATTGGCTGGACCTGGGACCTCGATCTGCCAATCCTGCAGTGGGATCCCAGGCCAGTCCCATGCATGTTTTTGTTAAAAAAAAAAGAAAAAGAAGAAGAAGAGTCCCCACACAGGTTTTTTAAAAAAGGTGGAAGAAGAAGAATTAAAACAGAAAAATACTTACCTGTTGGTGTTGCCTGCGTCGTCACCATTACTGCAACACGTCATGGGTTCCTCCTCCTCCGTCATTCCTCTGCTCCATGGTGGAGTCTCCACCTGCAAGGAAAGGGGACGAAAGAATACGAGGAAAGCACAGTCGACTAGAGAGCCAAAAGGCAGAAGTTTTTGTATGAAAACCCATGAAAATCTGTATGCATACATATTAACCTTTACATTTTAAAAAAAGCGGTTTGGCCTGATTGGCTGCGGATCGGGCTCAGATTGCCTGATCCGGCTGATCCAGATCAGGTTTTAGGCCCCTGATCCGAGCCCGACCCTCGGCTTTTGCTTTCCTTGCTTATGATTCATAATTTGACTAAATGCCTGTGCTATTATATTATATATTATGGTCCATAGATAGCTTAACTTTTTCAGCCTGTGGTAGGGTGAATTAAGTCCATGCACTTCGATAGTTCAGGATGTAGTTTCTAGGATTGTTGCTCATGTGTTTTTAGTTTTTACCAGGGGTCTAAGCAATATATTTTTTATTTAGCTGCTTTGACCCTAGTCTTTTGAATAGTGGTACCACCCCCTCCCCCCCCCCCAAAAAAAAAATCCTAGTCTTCCGCCGTGTGCCATATATTTATTCTGATTAGGAAGATGTCTATTACTTTTTGAAAGTATACCATGAGATGGCATCTCAACCCAACTTACTAATTACGTAGGGATGCATTCCAGATTAAATTAAGGCTTATCTCTAAATGCTCATTTCCTTGACAACCTGTTCTACCACTTTCGGAGTATCACCCAATTATGAGAGTTTACTTTTCTTAGCATGATTTGTTCTCCCGGTCCGACTCGAACAAGTTGGATCATGTTTTCACCCTAGTCTTTAAGATCCAGAGTTGCCCTGACACCTGGCCGAGTTGGACTGATTCAACTCGTATCTGTGTCAAAACGAGTCAGACCGGACTTCTGAGTCAGCCAACCTTGGTTTCAAGGAGAGGTGCCTGAATGGTTTAATGGATGTGATAATGTTGCATTTTTACGAGGTGTTTTCCAGCTGCTGCTTCCATGAAAAGGCTTCCTGCTTGCTGCCTTACTGGCCTACACGGACATCAGGCCCTTCTGTCTAAAGCACTCTTCCTGCAGAACTTGACATTACCTGCAAGGGCTCATATCCTGTCGACAGCCCATTATATCTTTTCTACATCCTCAATTCCCACGTGGATGCTCGCAGTCACCAACTGCGTAATGCTTTTACTTTCCTGAATATATGTCCAAATGAACGTTTTCGTATGCTTTATTTTGGTTTTCTGATTTATACTGTTTGATAACTGTATTTCTCTTTTCATATCGTCTCATCTTGGTGGTAAATCCTCAAGGAAGAACTTACTACCTCGGCCCTATGTCTTGTTTTAACCAGTTCTTTTGTTGGACTTGGGGCTCGTATATATATGCTTGAATATGCGTGTCGGAGCAATATTTCTAAGATGTTGTAACACACCACAATGTGCTACAACTGTTTCAGGCGTAGCCACTCTTGCTTAGCAACACTTGCTTTACCATTCACAACACTCTTTACCGAAATAGATCCTGTTCGATCTTCTCTTTATGTTGTCTGGTTTTTCCAGGGACTGCTTGAGGCTGTTACGTAGGCTGATATTTCACCTATTTGTTTGAGAATGTTGTTTTCATGTGAAGATCAGGTTCTAGATTAGCTATTTACCACTTGTGCTAACACAGCAGGCCAATTTAGTTTTCCGATCTCTTGAGTGTCTTTCTCTGCATTTACTTCAGATTTGAATGGGTGCATGAAGTTCTGATCGTCTGACCATGTGTTCCACATTATACACAGATATCTCTCTAGATAAATGACATGATCTCCACTTTCCAAAACTAAATGATATGATCTCATCAAGACCTTAAGATCCAGGATTATACTGACTGATCCATATTGGTTCTCTCTTGTAGGGTGGGAGTCTCGAGGAACGGAAATCCAGCACCTGTAGAGCAAAACTTGGTGAAGGTATACACTGGCTGAGTCAAGTGGTTGAGCCTTTCGATATGTTGTCTGTATTCTGTTTCTTTCTGTCCCCGTAGGTGTTTGTTCGCCAATCAGGCTGTGAGGATGGGATCAGGTTGTGACTATAGTCTTGTGGTACAAAAATAAATTGATAAAGGCATAGATCATAGATGGGCTTCACGAGTTCATTGCCTCCCTGTCTCTTCCCCCCTCCCTCTCCCCAGTCCAATTTTCTAATTTGACATGAGAAATCTGATGGCCCAAATCTGAGAGCTGGATTCGGAAACTCAAAAAAAAAATCATCTCATTTCGAGGTTTGCTGCGAGCTTCTCTCCCATTGATCCATTTGTTACCGGCATGATGTGGGATGAAACAAAAAAAAAAGAGAGGATATTAGACACATGTCAGAAGTTATGGGATCTATACCTTTGTTGGTTCTTCGTCCTCTTTCCCGGCACGCTTAGCGGGGATCGATGGGGTTGAAGCAGGGGCTTGCGACAAATCTACGCCAAATTAAATTGTGCATTCTCAATTGCTAAAAAGTCTTACCTATATTGGTACCCTTTTTTGTGAAGGACTCTGCAAATTTGGCATGGGACGTTACAAAAATAGTGTATTTTACGAATGTATCCCATGTAACAGTCAACGTGTAATCTAACATAATGGGGGATGTGTTTGTGCGAAAACAAACTTTTAAGAAGTGGGACTCCGTGAAGGAGTAGAGATCAAATTTAATGGCTTTGAAAGGAGGAAGAAGAACACTGGCATGACGAGGCAAAACAAAGGATACAATAAGCGGATGACCAAGGAAAATACTGGAGTGGATGTGACAAGCAGGCATTGTTTCAAAAAATGTGATGTCAATACTCAACATGGTGTCCCCAGCTGCTCGACGAAAGCTGTTCAAATATCTCGGTTTTTGATTCTATTAACACCTGGGTCAATCCCATGTGGGGGGGATAAGGCGGCACGAAGATGATGATGCACTCACCAAAATCTGATCAATGTTGAGAAAACTGTTTGCGCAAAGTCCTGTTGAGGTCAGGATTTTTCCGTACAATAATGGCATTCACATTTAAATCTAAAAGCTCCATCCATCTAATGATTTTATTGCATTCTCCTAATGATGATTTATCAACTGCGGGATTACACACCATTTTTTATCTAGGCATGCACCCGGATCAATCTGAGTCAACCGGAAAACTCGCGAGGTTCAATCTCAATTCCAAGTAAACCTGTGTCACAATAACTCTGGTCCACTTGACACTCGACTAGAATGGGATCAGCTTGTTATCCATTAAATTGTGTATGACAAAAAAGATGTTGTAGAGAGAGAAGTTTAGGTGTTAGAAAAGCAGATGTGTGATCATCAAGTTGGGCAAGTTGATCGACAAATTGAACAAATGCCCACATGAGAAATTAAAACTCTTAAATTGTGGTCTTTAGTAATTTTAATTCTAAAGCCAATTTTTAAAAACATGCTGCAGGCTAACCAAACTTTAAATAAATTTAACGAAGGCAAAGAAAATAGTGCCAAATGGTACATTGCACCGAACAACCGTCATTTTGTCGGTAGAAGAACCCGAATCCGAAGAGAACGGAAGGCTCTTTTCTTAAACGGGTTAAACGGGCCTTGTTTCTGATTACCGGATCCGATTTTCGGCTCTTCTACTCCTCCTGGATGACAAAATAAATACTTAGGCCGTGTGTTTGATAGGGATGGTGAGGAGAGATTTTAGAGATTACGATCATTAAAATCTTTGATATCTCTGTCATCCCAATCAAATGAGTCACAATAGTCTGTGATTGCGTTCGTCAACGGATTATGTAGGAAGTAGAATGTAGATATTAACTGAGGAGCCATTTCAAAGTCCGGAGAGGCTCATTCTAGCGAGCTTCTAGGAGGATTCCCACAATTTAAACCCTCCAAAAGGTAATTAAGCTTTTAAACACACATTTAAACCCCGGCAAGTACATTAAATGTTAATAGTTCACAATGACATTTGCGGATCACTTTAAAATTATTTAAAATTAAAATTAAATATTTTAAATAGATTTTATAAAATAAATATATCATAAAAATAATAAAATTTCTGATAATAAATATCATTAAGATTAATGATTAAAATTTCAAAGTGAAAAGCCATGTTAATTTATTGTTACCGTTCATTTAATGTTTATTTTAACATTATTTAAATTTTATTTTTTAAAAATATTTAAAATAAATTTTATAAAATAAATATACTAAAAAATAATAAGTTTTTTTTACAATAAGCATAATTAATAGTACTAATTAAAATTTAAAAGTGAAAAGTCACGTTAATTTAACGTTCAAATGATGTTTAATGCTCACTTTAAAATTATTTAATTTTTATTTTTAAATATTTTTTATAAAATAAATATATTATCAAAATAATAATCTTTTGATAATAAACATCATTAATGTTACAAATTAAAATTTAAAAATAAAATGTCAGGTTAAACTACAGTTCACATTTACATACTGTTTATTTTAAAACTATTTATTTTATATTTTTATAACTATTTTTAATAAATTCTGTACAATAAATATACTATCAAAATATTAAAATTTATGATTTATCATTACTATTACTAATTAAATTTTAAAAGTGACAAATATTTTATAATTACACGCGTTACTATTTATAATTAACAAAGAAGTAATTAACGATATTTTTTAAACTCTCTATCTCAAATAGACGCTCAAATCAAGTAAAATATAATTTTAAATTTAATCAAAATTCTAGTGTTATTAAATAATTTGTCAAGGCATGTATGAATCTTAGGGCACGTTTGGAATGGATTGAAGAGAGGGATTTTAGGCTCTCCAATCATTTGAATCCCTTCTCTAATTTTTTTTTCAAATGTCTCAATATCCCGTCAACTTTTATTTTATTATGGATTTCAAGATTTAAATAGAGATAGAGAGAAAGGAAAGAGACTTGAAAAATCTTCGAAAAATATTTAAAATGTGTTTCTTCTCTTTCTAAAGGGTTTTGAAAAATTACCTCCACTCTCGTTCGATTCCAAACCCGCTCTTAATTTATTTTAAAAAATCTATATATCCAGACAAAGTGCTACCAAACGGGCCGTTACGAGGGTGGGATCGAATCCGAACCGAGGAGAACTCTTGATCGATTTATTAAGCGTGTTAGTGGGCCGAGCCCTCGGATACCCGATATAATTTATTGACTCTCGGATCCTCCTCGTATGTGACGGAGTCAGGCACTCACGCTTCCTCGTGGCGCCTCTGTACGTGTCGGCTAGGGTTTCGATCGATATGTTCCCCTCTGCTTTTTCCTGCTGGGATTCCTCCCCGATCGTTATAAGTAGATTTTATTCTACAATTCTTTTACTATTCCTTTTTTTTTCAATTTTCCGGGTGGGACATTCCGTGGAAGCCATGGAGAAGGAGATCCTGGAGATCTTCGAGGTCGCAAAGAGAGCGGGGGAAGATGCGGCGGTCGACGGAGGCCCCGCCGAGGTCGCCCGGTGCCTGGATGCGCTGAAGCGGCTGAGGAACCTGCCGCTGACGACCCAGGAGCTCGTGGCGACGAAGGCATGCAGGACTTCTTCTTCTTCTTCTCCATCGTCTTGCATCTCTTTCTGAGCTTTTGTACGGTTTGAAATTTCTGTGTTCCTTTCCTGTTGTTAATTTACAGTTCCTGTTACTTAAAAAAAATACAGTTCCTGTTTGGGTTTGTGAGATTAGTGTGTTGTTTTTGCGGCATGGGCATTGTCGAAAATTTTATCTTGTCTCCTTTTCTCGAGTAGAAGGTGGTCTTGTTGTTTATCCACATTGGCGGAGGTGAAACAGAGGGGTGCTGTTTAAGGGGATTCCCTTTTTTTTAAAAAAAATTATAGCTATCTGTTAGAGGAAGAATTGGGTTTCAGTTGTTACCGGAGAAATTAGAATTCTTTGCTCATTTTCAATTGAATATTATTAGCACATTGAACAAACGATGGTCTCGTAGTCTTTCTTCTTAATAACGAAACTACTATACCAATGATACAGTGTGTTCGCTGTTCAGTGTCAAAATGATGCACATCTGCCAATTGTGACTACGCATGTATGCCTGCCTTGTAGGCGAAGTGCTTAAAATCATTTTCAAATGTTTCCAAACCATTTTCTTTTTTGTTGCATTGTAATGTTGATTACGGTGCTTTTTCTCTGGTTGTGAACATCTTTTCTCGCTGATGTTACTTGCGGGTTAAGGACACTGGATCTTTTCTGAATTCTTACCTTAGGCAGAAGAAATACCATAAAGAAGTCTATCCTTAACTTTTGTGTAGAGGAAGCATAGTTTGCAGCACACATGTATGAAGCACTGCCTCCCCTGTTAGGCAAAAGCTCAGTGTCTCACCTGATGCACTTTTATTCCTTTTGGCATGAAGCATTGCTTTGTGAGCCTGATCCATACCTGTGGGGCCCAAATCACCATTATATATATAGTGGGCTATGTTTGCCCATTTGGTAAACATTTTGTGACATGAAACTGTAAGCCAAAGTCGGGGAAGTTTTTTTTTTGTTTTTCTTCCAATTTAGTGCCTTCTAGTTGACTAGGGAATTTGAAAACTTTCCTTGTGGAAGAAGTGTTGCACCCTTCTTGGTAATCTTAAATATCCATAATCAAATTTTCTCAGCTAAGGTACTTGGATGTAATATATTTATCCTAGTTTCCATAGCCAACGTTGCCTTAGGTAATTGATCCTTAAGAGTCATGTTGAAGCTTTCTTCCAGTGAAAGTGCTTTCAGGAATCAGACAGAGGTCTGCATTGTGTTACTTGTTGGAAGCTGAAGGTTGCTTCTAGGCATGCAAATTGTGTTGGGCCCCCGTAAACCAACCCAAGTCAATAAAAGTTCAACTGTTTTGGTTTTGGTTGAATTTGATTTGGAATTTTTGAGCCCAAAATTTTAGTTTAGTTCAGGTCAAATTGGGTTTCTGTCACACTGGATGATCCAATCCAGCCCTATCGCAGTTGAGTCATGCTAATCCCAAAATAGTTAAAAATTTTGTGGACTTGTTATCTTTGATCTCCACTATCCACGAGTGAGAATATGCTGCGTCAGTGAAAGAACCCTGATCTGCAGTCTCTGGTTTCAGCCTTGATCTCATTTGCAGCTGGTTTCATTGGCTATTTTAGTTTTCAGTAGCAAATTCAGGTTAATTTGGCCAAACATAGCTACGTTGGATCATCCTTCAATCAACCCTTCGGGTGCTGTGGGGGGAAAGGAACAGTAAGATCTTCAGGAAGGAAGCTCATTATCCAGGCAGGATGGTTAATTTTATTTCTAGCAAAGTCAGGGCCTGGGGGCTCTTGTAAAATGGACAGCTCTAACTCCTCATTTTTTTACCCTTTCTGAGAGTTACTTGGAGCTCTTTTGTTGTTTTTCCCATATAAGGGAGTTTTTTCTGCTACTCCCTCCACTGTTGTACTTTCCCTTTTATTTTTATACATGGTGGTATTCTCCACTTTCCAAAAAAAGGGTTTGACCAAACATAAATTAGACAGTGGCTACATATCTGTGAATCATGGCCAGCCGAACCTAAATGGAATTGGCTGAAACAAATTTGCGTTGATTTCATCTGGGCATCTTTGTTGTGAGATTATTGAGGTTTAATTTTGGGCCAGCTTTTTAGTGAATTGGGCTAGCTGTGTTGCCATGATCCATCCAACCTGTCCAAGTTGCATGTTTATTCGTCCCAAGACTCCAAAAATCTTGACATCTCTGTTTAGTCAGAGGTAATGACTTCTGGTCAGTTTGTTGAAACAGAGGTAATGACTTCTGGTCAGTTTGTTGGAAGTGCTTTCTTGTGGCGTTGTTTTGTACTTATTCTTGATATATTTTTGCACTGAAATTGCCATGTGCTAGTCATTGTGGTGTGAATCTCATAGCATTTTAGTGCAGTTTTGCTTCTGGGAGAAAATTCAAAAAGCTCTTAAACAGCACTTTTATCTTTCTTATTCCTGGTACATGCAAATCTAATTATCTAATTGCTGATTAATATCTCTTTGGGAGCAAACTTTCTCTTTGTAGTTATAGTTTCTGGTTCGTACCTTTTCACTCTTGTTTCTGTTGGTAATAAAATCTCACCTTCTCTCATGGGAAAATTTCTACTTCTTGAAAGAAGCATATTTGCTTACCTCCCTGTAAAAGTGGAGCTTCCGGGATTTCAGTGCGTATCCTAAACTGTTTTTATCATTTCTGGCCAGACATGCTTTTTTGATTTGTTTTGAACTTGATGTTAGCAGCAGGAATCTCTGAGGCATTCCCTTGATGGATGTATGGGGAAGGAAATACTTTAGAACAAGAAACAGTTATAGTAACTTGAATGTGAGCTTGTAATTCGGTGAAGTGGTAGAGTTTTGCAAGCTGTTTCAACCACTGCTGCATGTGAATCCAAGTATGTAAGGACATGAACATGCAATAATATTCCTCGGACACACATTTTCTCTTATGGCCCACATAGCAAGCTAGATCAAGTAGGATTTGTTGAAGATCGCCGAGGTTTCGGCACTGTGGAGCTGGGGAGCCTCCAGCTGGTTCCGGCAGGGTCACGCACCACATTAGAAGGTGTCGTCCGGGTGAGTAGTGCCACCTTGGTGCCTCCCGTGGTGGCATTTGAGATCGGTGGCGAAGCCTTCATCATCAGAACCTCTGTTCTGCCTGTTGGGCAGTGGCGGCGGCTGGCTGGACAAGGGCACCCATTTCCTGGGCGGGAAGGGGAAGGCGATACAGGCGATGGGGTGCGTGGCCAGTACTCAGCGCCCAGTTCAAATTCGAACTGGGTCGGGGCGCGGGTGTCCGGTTCTGGTGGGGGAGCGGGTAAGCTAAAGGGCCCGACCGGGCATCAGGCTTTGCTCCAGGGGCAGTGTGCATCCCGCCGCCTTTTTGTAATTTGGAGCTTTGTGGGAGCACTCCCTCATTACTTTTAAACTCTTTCTTTTTTCTTTTATAATACGTGGTACTATCCACTTTCAAAAACAAAAAGATTTGTTGAACTGTTAGCTTGTGAGGAGTACCTTCATCTATAGATGTTTCTTCCATCACACTGATTACATCCTAACAAGCTATGAAAAAAAATAGGATGATATTTGTTACCTTTTATAAAGAGCATCAGTTATGTAATGAACAATGAACTGCCAGATAATACCTTCTTAAATTATGTTCTTTGACCTACAATTTGGCTTTGCATATATCTTCTCTTGATACTAACATATGAGTGACCTTTGGATTCACAATCCCTATTTCATAATTTCTGGGGGGAGGAGGTTCCTTTTATGCAGTCTGTTTAGAGACTTGATAGCATGTCATTTTCCCTGTTTTTGTAGTGTTTGTGTCAGGGTGGTGTCCCTTGGGGAAGAGGGTCAAATAATTACGAAATTGTATGTAAAGGAAAGTTTATTTCCATTTTTTTGAATTTGTTTTTTTATCTAAATCTCATAGCGATATAATGCCACTTGAGTTTGGCATGAAAAGCCTCAGCTTTGTGATTCTCTGTGTCTATTTCACCATATTTGTTTTCCTCCAGGTCCCTGTCCCAGTGTCATGATAAGGAAATTTTATTTGGTCATGGATGTGCATTATTTGGGTGTTCTATCATTTTAAGATCATCATATACTAAAACCACCTTAGAAGGGTATGCTTATCAATGTTAACCAGACCTGGTGTTGGCTAAGGAATGTGTGCGGGGTAGAGTTGGATGAGGAATAGTTGAGTAAAGATTATCCTGTCTCCTTTTTTGTTGCTTTTGTCAGGATAATTACTTATACCCTCCCTAGAATCTTGCGTATTTTACTTTATACCACATATTCTTTATATTGCCATATATAACCCCACATCGAGTAATATTGTTTCA
The DNA here is from genome assembly GCA_022559845.1 of Amorphophallus konjac. Classification (NCBI taxonomy): domain Eukaryota; kingdom Viridiplantae; phylum Streptophyta; class Magnoliopsida; order Alismatales; family Araceae; genus Amorphophallus; species Amorphophallus konjac. The sequence continues at coordinate 39,320 of JAHNEJ010001627.1, read as the reverse complement.
ATTAGACTCCTGTTTCAATATCATCAGAGTTAACAGGAACATTCTGTTCACTTTCAAGAAACAAAAAGAAAGAAAACAGAACATTCTGTTGAAAATATAAATGTAAGGATTCAGAAGGGTATACAAGAGAATATGAAAGATTCTAAGGGTATATATGCCATTGTTTTTACTATGCTAGGATATTAAATAAGGGTAGATTCCGTTTTTATTTTCTCGAGCTGATCGAGGAAAATAAAAATCGGATTGATCCGATGACGACCACAAAATGACACAAAGTCCGTGCCTTCACGGCACCGGGCCAAATACAGGTCCTGAGAACCCCTGTTGGGCATTCGGAGCAACAAAAATGCCTTCGCAACAAGCGAATCATACAAGGAAAAAATTATTTACAACTTACAAAGTGTCTGAGGTTGGCCGGGAAGAAATCTTAGAAGACAGGAACCTCCCCACGTGACAAACGACATAATAAACCGAAGCACAAAAACACAAATTTCAGAGACGTCGCTTTCCTCCCATGTGGAAGCGCAAGAAACAGGGAAAAAATAAAAAATGGGGGCCTATTTATAGGCCTACCCCTTTTTGCACTCAAGGGGGTCACCTGGCCCGGTTAAGCTCTTGCGGGAGCTTCCCGGACCGGGTAAGGCCCCACGGGAGGCCACCCAGCCTGGACAGGCCCGGGCAGCCTTGTTCGGGTCAGATTTGCCTCCAAGGGAGGGCACCTAGCCCGGGCAGGCCTGCTCGGCCTTGTCCGGACAAGACTGGCCTCCGCGGGAGGCTACCCAGCCCAGGCAGGCTTGGGCGGCGTTGTCTAGGCCAGATTGGCCTCCGCGGGAGGCCACCCAACCCGAGCAGGCCTGGGCAACCTTGTCCAGGCTAGGTTGGCCTTCATAGGAGGCTTGTCCGGGTTGGGAGGCCGCCCGTGGGTGTTTAACCAGCCTGGGTAAGCTCCCAAGGGAGCCTACCTGATCCGATTAAGCAAACCTTGGCCTATAAATACCTTCTAGGGGGCCCACCTCAAGGAAGATATAGAGATACGAAGATAGGACATACTGACTACGGAGCAAGCTCGGAGATATTATGCCCCTGTGTTCTTTTGTGATATAATTCCTCGTATTTTATAGGAAAAGTCATGTAATTGATGCTGGAGGTGGGAGGAGGAGAAGCAATCTTCTGATTTTTTGTGCCTTATGTTATTTTTGATGTCCAACAAGGGTGTGTGACATGATCATATTGAAAGAAGGTCAATCCGCAGCGGTGACGTATGGAGATGGATTGCGGTCCATGGGATCTCAAGAAGGAGAAACAATCTCCAAAGTATTTTTGCCTCGTACGTCTCTACTAAGGAAGGACTTATGCCTTGTGTTAAAATTATACAGAACTTCTGTTCAGTCCAGATATTACAAAAATATCTTTGGCCTATCCAAAATTACAAGGAAATTCCTGCAAAGTTACAAAATTGTAAAAATATCTAATAATTTTTAGAAATTGTAGATACGTCTAGGGTTGTCAATGGGCCGGACCAACTCGATAGGCCCGCAGGCTTTTAGTCGGGCCTAAAAGCTCGACCTGACGAGGCCCGCAGGCCGGGCTCAAGCTTGAGTTCGACCTGCGGGCCGGCTTGGCCCGTTTTCTTTTTTTTGTTCTCACTTCAAAATTTAAAAACTACTTAGTTAAAATTATGTTATTTTATTTAATTAGAAAATTTAAAATGCCCTTTTCACATAAATTATGTAATTAATATCAAAACCCTAATTAATTTAGTGAGATTATAAGTTTTATATTATTAAATATGTTAATTTTTATTATTTTTTATTTAAGTTGTCGGGCCGGGTCATGCCTTAGTTGGGCTTTATATTTTTTTAATAGTGTCGGGTCCGACCCGGCCCAGTCTGACATAGCTCGGGCCTGGGCCGAGCTCATGCTTGATAAGTCGGGCCCGGGTCACGCCGACCTAAGCCCGGCTCATTGAAACCTTAGATACGTCCCTACATTTTGTGCAGAAAGTCCTGTAAAGTCTACAATTTGTTGAGAAGTCCTGTAATCCTTCAAGAAAGTCTTGTAAAGTTTTGTGATTGACGGAATGTCTCGTGCTTTATAAAAATGTCCAAGGGTTTACAAAAATACTCTAAACTTTTTGTAAATTGTGTTGGCATCCTTCTCATATGTGGGTGTCTTGTGCACGTATTTTTCCCTCATAGAGATCAATTCATGGTCTTCACCTAATGGTCCGACGATGATCATATCTGTGATCTGACGGTTTGATTGCGATGAAGTGCAAAATTAATCAGCTGGAGAAGATTCGAAAGTCTGGTGAAGATAAATTTCACTCTAATCGACAAGAATCAAAAGTTGATGTCCCACCACAATTAAACCCTAGCCAGTACTAAATTGCACTTAAACCCTAGCCAGTAACAAACTGCAGATAAACCCTAAGTCAGTACAAAACTGCAAATATATCCCTACCCATATCCAATTTACAATTAAACCTATTGAATATTGCTAAACTGTGAATAAGTCTTTAGCCCGTGCCTAATTGGCCACGTAGGTTGTAAACCCATTCATATCCCTATAGGTCTACCCTACCCTTAGATCAAATTAGATAAAGATCCTCATCCCTTCTACTAAAGTGTTTGTTGTTGCAAGTGAAAATATGCTCTTAATATCACAGCCGGTGTTGTGAAGGTTAATGATTTCTTTGATGGTTAAACAAAGGTATTTGGGCTTTACGCCGATGTAAATAAACATTGATCGCAGTCAGTGGGGAAAAGTTCAGTACTCGATAAACTTAACTTGTGAGATTAACATTGCACATGCCATCTAAATGGCTAACAAATGTGTATGAATGTTCAATCAATAGACACCAAATAACTAATTTCTTTGAATATTTAACACTACCCATTTAATCCATATTATTTTTTATCTGTTAATCTCCCGCGTGTTAAACATTAAGTTAAACAAATGGCATAAGATGCTAGGGGTATATACAATGAAATACAGCTAATTATGGGGGTACATATGACAATATGAAGAATATAGGGGTGTAGAGAAGAATACACAAGATTCTAAGTGATATGTATAGTGAGCCCTTTTTTCTGAGGTGGGGGAAAGGGAGGAAGGACTGCTAGAAATTGTAATTTAAGAAATCCAGCTTGTTAGAATGCTGCCTATTTGCATATTATTTCTATTGGTTGGAGGGGACACAATATTAAATTTTTATGCCACTATTCCTCTGTATGAATTTTGGAAATTATTTGGCACATATCTACGTGAGTCGATGGGATCCTTGTGATGTTAATTTTCTTTGTTGGAAATATGCGTTCATTGTTCTTATGAATTTGAAGTGTGGAGCATGCTTCTAGGAGTAATATGGTTATTCAATTAGTACAATTAATTTTTTTATGATGAGCTTTGTAGGCTTCATGGTGCTCTTGGACCGCTCATGTACATGCTGAGAGGCACCAGTCCTATATTTCTTTCCCCAGAACTAACTTTGCCTTGTCTATCAGCATGGTCACCTTTAGCTTCATCAGTCAGTCTTTTTGCTTCTTGATCTTTGAAAAATAGGCTTGCTACCATTAAAAGGATCATCCTTTCGTTGGGAGGATACCTAGGGGCATACCATCTTGGTGTGGAGATTTTTGTATAGGGATTTTTGGGTGCTAACTGATTATACTTGTACATCTCTCTTTGTTTTTACATTTAATACAATTGTGGTACTATCCATTTGTCAAAAAGACCATTAAAAGGATCATTATATTCTTTCCATTTAGAGTTCATATAATTTTGACTTGAATTTGGTATCAGCTTTATTGATGTTGAACATAAAGTTAGTTAGTCATTTTTACTTTCAAAAAAAAAGTAAGTCATTTTCTGTTTTACGTTGAAATGTTCATGATTTTAATTTATTTTTTTCATTTAGTTCAATGTTGTGGCTTGCTTGGGGAGTTTCTTTCAAATTCCTGTTTAATAAATGGGCTGCTTAAACATTATTTCTTAGCGTAGGTATCATCCTGATCTGTGATTTTGTTTTATTTTTAAGATACTGTGGATGTACAATCTTCTCTATTTGAGGTCCATTTGCAATCATTAAGTTTGTCGTTACTGTTTTTTCTTTCAGAAATATTTACAATTTCCTTTTCTTTTCAACATTTTTTAAACATTTGATTCTGCATGAAGCATCCATGCTGGATGAAGTTTGTCTTTTGCATTTGTTGTATTTTACACCCTTCATACCGTATCCGTGCTTTAGTGGCCATTTATCTGATACAGGTCGGCAAAGCAATTCTTTGTCTCACAAAAAATCCCGAGAACAAGATCCAATATGCAGCTTCAGAGTTGCGCCAGTACTGGAAAGAATTAGTTATAGAGGAGGCAACAAACAATAAAAAGAAAAACATCTCAGGGGATAAGGCTTCACCAAAACTTGAAGTACAATCCCATGAAGCCAAACTGGAGAAGATTCAGAATGCTGGGGCAGTCAAGATTGAGAGGGTTTCAAAGTCGGATGATCTGAAATTAGAGAGGAATGGTTTGCATGAGAGGGTAAGAAGTGATGACCTTTCACGATCTGTCAAGGTTGAGAACATTGGTAGAAGTGAAAGTATCGGGGTTGAGAAAATAGGTGGAGATAAATGTGTCAAGATTGAAAAGATAACAAAGGAACAGAAGCACCCTTCTCAATTTTGTCCTCCAAGACTGACTTCGATGCTCAGGTGCAACGATGAGGTGCGAGACAAATTCCGAGAAATTGTTGCTGAGGCATTATCTAAAGTTCGGAGTGAGGCGCCTGAAGACATCAGAGAGGAGGTAGCCGCATGTGACCCGATCCGTGTGGCAGTCTCAGTGGAGTCTTTGATGTTTGAAAAGTTAGGCCGTTCTAATGGTGCACAGAAGGCGAAGTATAGATCAATAATGTTTAACATGAAAGATACAAAGAATCCGGATCTGCGTAGAAGAGTCCTCCTTGGTCAAGTCAAACCATTGGAGCTCATCAACATGACACCCGAGGAGATGGCTAGTGATGAAAGAAAGAGGCAGAATCGGGAGATCAAAGAAAAAGCAATCTTCGAGTGCGAGCGTGGGGGACCAGCTAAAGCTACGACTGATCAATTTAAGTGTGGCCGGTGTGGTAAACGGAAGACCACCTACTATCAGATGCAGACGCGGAGTGCAGATGAGCCTATGACTACGTTTGTCACCTGTGTTGAGTGTAACAATCACTGGAAATTCTGTTAGATCAGTGCATTGTCTTTATAAGCTCATTTCTTTAACTCTTGTTTTGAACTCTTGATTTGCAGTTTCTAGTAGCTTATGCCAACTAGGAAAACTCCCACCTCGGGATAGTTGTTCTAGGCCTGAATGATGACCTTGTCTGGAATCTTTAGTGAGAACATCATATCGTCCATGGTCATAGCTTTTCTTTCATGCCATGGAATTCATTTATTGGCAAATGGTTGTCACAGAGCGCATTTAACTGTTGCATGTCCTCAGAATCATATGTTGCAAGCCTAATCATATGTTATAATTATCCCTTTGTTTCTGCTGTGTTGTGGCACTTAATGGTTTGGCGTCGGGTACGAACCTGTTGACGTCAGAACCCGATTTCTTCGCATGACCTTTCTTTTTCAATCATTTCCAATCGAAGATTTCGAGGAGACTCCTAGAGCTGTTGCAAAAGGGGAAAAAAAATTCATGGGAGTTTCTGACTACGAGGTGTAACAAAAGCACATTGATCAGAACCTCGGGTGAGCTTCATCTAAGGGTTCAAACATCAGAGAAACATACAAATAATGCTACAACTTCACCAATTGTGTGCAACAACATTACCTACAAGAAAGGAACTGAGCTTTGGTATCTTCTGCGGTCGCTGGAGTGGAGTGAGAACCCAGCTGGATCAGATATGATAGGAAGCGGGAGTGCAGAGAGAGAGAGAGAGAGAGATGGGGGTGATAAGGATAAGGAGTCGACTCACCTTCTGCCAAGTCGTTTTCATGCACGTGGGACTGATAGAATCCTAATCCTGGTGTAATTCCTTATGGTCAAGTTTGGTGGGGGATATCCCCGTCTAAATTATATTCTGTGTTTTTTTGGACGAAGATATTCAGAGATAAGTAAAATGGGTATGTACTCAATAAAGGGGTTAAGAATGAAAATAACTCTTTGATGCGGAGCGGGGGAATTAATGCATTCGGGTTAAGGTTATCTGGTATGTGAGTTCATTCCTGTAACATACATTTACAGCATATCATGTGTTTGATGAATTGTCCAAGAGAGCACAAATTACAAGGATAGGGTGAATCGGATTTGTCCTGCATCAGATTTGGTATCAGAGCTTAGGGAACCAATTTATTTTTATAAATTGGGATCCTTAAATCTCTTTATGAATCCCATCGTGTTTAGTACAAGTGTGCGGATTCCTAATGGTCAATGGGCGAATCTCACTTTTGATGAAAACCGATGGCTTAATGGTATTTCTCAAGCTGTCGTTGATTTATTATTTCAGACAGATTATATTGAGATTATACCAACCGGTGATGTTATTGTGCAATTTTCTCGTGATTTTGGGAAAATAAATTATGTTGATGATGCTTTGGCAATTCCTTATCCTTCTGATGAGCTCAATATTATTGTGGGCAAATGTTGGTTGAAAAAACGTGGGGACATGTTAGATCATTCTCATCCTGAAAGATACATACTGAAAGCTCTTCATTTTGGGAGAAGATGTAAACTTTACTTTGATAAAGCCCATAAAATGAGAAGATTGGGGCAACAAAGGGTCAATAAATTAGCTAACTCAAAGATAGCTATGGATCTGATTATGTCAGCCGCACCAGAACCTCAAATGACAAAAGAGGTTGATGACTCAGCCACATCTCCAGTTCTTCAGCAAGAATTACCTGCAATTGATGTCACCACTCAGCTTACTGATATGAGTCCCCATCTGTTATTAGAGCAGCTTCCACTAGCAACACTTGATGGCCAATCAGAGGCCACCAATGTTCAGGATGCAGTCCCACAGATTGTTGATGCTTGGGATCATGATCTCTTCTTGCAGTCTGGATTGAATATGATGTCTGAGCTTCTCTTTGAGATAGATTCACCCTTAGTCACTATGGTTAAAATGTTTGATCAAAATATTTGGGATCAAATGCTCATGATTGATGCAGGGTTTGATTTGATTGCTGAGTCTATATTTGAAGCTGGTCATTTTCATTCTGATATGAATTCATTTCAGAAGCTAATTCTTGATTCGTGGGATCACGAGTTATTTATTCAGTCTGGATTGGATTTGATTTCAGATATTGCGTTTGAGGTGCCTACTGCACATGAGTCATCTCCAGTGGTGGTTCCTACATTTCATTCTACATGTGATCTAGTAGAGTGGCACCCATCATTTGATATTCATTCAGAGATCTTATTTGAATTATATTCATCTTCAGTCACCACAGGTCCACAGAGTTCATGTTCTCTTATTGGTGCTGATATGAAATGTTGTATGGCTCAGAATGATTTTGACATGATATGGTGCAATGTTGAAATGCATATTCGCAGGCGTCACCAACTATTTGATATGAATATTTATGTGGACTGTTCGGTGATGAATGCTCCAGATGTTCCCATCTTCACTTCAGTGCTCCTTCATCATTTTAAAATTCGAGGTCGAATTTTTTCGAACAAGGGGAGATTGATGCGGAGCGGGATGCACGTGTTACAATGGAGGATCCTGATTTATGCGGAAGCATCAAAGGCATCCAACATTAAGATTATATTTGTTATTTTCTTGTATTTTCGTAATTAATTTAGGGGTTATTTTAGTTTAGAGTTTATTTGATCGGCTATGCATTTTTATTTATTTTAAGAGTAGAGATATTTTTATGTTAGAGTAAAAATAGAATGGGTCTAGTTGTAATTGTGTTTTTCTATAAGTAATAGAAGCTAGCCCTAATTAGGGTTATGCAATGGTTAGAGTAAATTTGTGAAACACGTATGTGTGTTTTCTCCTTCTGGCGAGATGCCGAACCCTCTTCTTCTTCTTCTGGCGGAGGCCAAACCTCTCTGATTTCTCTCTGGCGGAGGCCAAACCCCATTTCCCTACTTCTTTTTATTTGATTCCGGTTGTTCTTATTGTCCACCGCAACTCCACCGCCGTAATCACCTTTGTTCTTCCACCGTAATCACCCTTGCGACCCCGGAGACGAACTCGCCACCGCCGGCACGCCGTTCCAACACTGTGGCCCTCACCCACCGGTCGGAACCCGCGGCAGTCCCTGCGCCGTCACTGTGGCAGCCGACCCCGTCGACTGCCTGTTCACCCGCGCCCGCCTCCGCCACGGGCCTGCTGGCCCTCCTGCGTGCGACGCCGCTACGAGCCGGCTGCCACTCCTGCGCTCCACCGCTTCCGTGGTCTCTTTCCCCTCGCCGTCCGTCGCTTCCGTGAGCCCCACAGAAGCTGCTTCCGCGGCGTGCGCCCAGGCCGCTCAGCCTGCCATCACTGCCGCAGCGTCCGTGTCACTGCGTCGCCTGAGGTCACCTTGCTACCAGCAGCCGACGGGGCTGTTGCATGGCGTCCACCCAGCCCAGTGCTAACGTGGACAGGTTTTACCCCACTGTTCTGATGACCGGGAACTATCTTCATAGGTATGTTATCACCCTCCAATGAGTTAATATGATATGATGTGGTCCATGCCCTGAGCTGTTAACTTGCTGTGAGAGAAACAATAAATGGCATGTGACCGTGGAGGCTTGTTGGCCAAGGGAAATAAACAAGAAAAAGGGTAGAAACAACAGAAAAGTTAGTTAACAGAAGACATCAGTATTGAGGTGGGGAATTAATGCATTCGGGTTAAGGTTATCTGGTATGTGAGTTCATTCCTGTAACATACATTTGCAGCATATCATGTGTTTGATGAATTGTCCAAGAGAGCACAAATTACAAGGATAGGGTGAATCGGATTTGTCCTGCATCACTCTTCCATCAAATTGGTAGTATGTATGTCCTGTGCATTATCTCCTGTAACTACAGATACTATTCGTATAAATACACAGGCGGACCGCACAGATGAGGTGATTAGGCCATGTATATTTCCTCAAACCTTAACAGGGGGAATAGTTTTTCTTTATCATGAACAAATTGCATTCTTTATAGTAGTTCGAACCCTCCAGAATGAAAACTTGTCAGATCGTGGGAAGAAAAATAGATGGTAGGCACCAGCATGCATCGTGCCTCATCAAAGTGTGGTGATTCTTCTGGTTTGCTATTTACTTCAATTTCTAAGCATCATTATTATTTTAAAGCAGATCACCCCTGAAACCTTACCCTGCAGCAACCACAATCTGATCCAGCACAGTGGCCACAATCTATATATGACAGCTAAAACTTTGGTGTCAGTTAGCTGCAGCACGTGACACAAAATTCAGTGTTATTGAAGGTGACGAAAGACAGATCGTGGACTGGTGCTTTTGATCCACAACTGAACCCACACTACAACTTGCTGACAATAATTGAAAGACCGGACTATCTCCTGGAGAGGGAGAGCAAAAAATAGAACAGAAAACACTTCTCTTTGATAAAAATGGGATAACACGGGTTAGGATGAGTTACTCGCCGGTGAACGGGTTATTCAAATTTGAGAGTCATAATACACCACTTGCGGTCGATAGGGTTAAGGTCTTTAATCTGGGGTTAAGTCATTTCATCTATCTCACATAAATGTACCCTATTCAGATCGGGGCGAGTAAGATATATACCAAACTAAAAATATAAAAATTCAGAAATAACCCACGTCTAATCCACCCAGATTAACATATTATTAAAGTGAACTGCATTGTTTTGTCCAAAGGGACAAGGCTGTTCTGCTGCATGTGCATTCTGTGCATGCGCCACAGTACAGGGCTCCCACCATGCCAGTGTATATAAGATATGAACGTGAGTACTACGTACGTTTCTATACTGTTTGGCAGTGTACGTAGCAATTAAGTTATTATGCATACTGTCTGGCGGTGTGTCCAATTTTTTTTCCAAAAAAAATCTATCACGTCGGTCTCCATCCAATTCTGTGTCCGTACCGTCTCATGAATATTGATTGTGTAACTAAAAATTAATGAAAAAAAAAGATGTCATGGAAGAAAAGTTAAGATCTCTACGTACAAACCATATATATATATATATATACATATATATATGACCGTATTAACAAGAATTAAGAGCTAGCTGTGTAGGGCTATCTTACGATGAAAGAAAAGGACATTTTTCTAACTGCAGAAAATGCTCTGGAGGACATGTGACTCAAAACGGACGATAACTAGTGACGATTTTTTGTGATTTTTTTCCCCCGACGGTAACTTTATTGAAGGTGATGCAAAACTGGCAGTGCCTGCATGCGGTACTGGTGTCTTGATCGATCAAAGGTTGTCACCTACGACATTAGGGGATGTTGACAATAATAAGTATTGAGGACTGCACAGAAATCTTAGATAAAAGAATTAAATGGCATCCTTGTCAAGATCGAGGTCTCAGCACATGAACTTGCTCCGTGTGGCTGCCCTTGCAAAACAACAGGTTCGATCGATGTCAAATGGGTTCCTCATGCATGCACATGACATGAGTGCCACGCAAAACGGTCTGCTGAGCTTCCAGACTCTGATGAACCAATGTACGGCCGGACAGACTCCTCATTTAGCTACGACGTGCCTGTGTCGACAGTCGACACACATGCATGTCAGAGAGCCTTAGCCGGCTTGCTTCTCCCGCGTGTCCCATTTAATTAATTAATTAACCCTATATATATATAGTCCGGTAGCATCGATCGCCATGGGCGTACGTACGTACGTGGGAGCTGCAGGTTTTCTCCGCAGCCATGCATGGACGCGCGTCCCTTGCTGCTCCACTGCCACCTGATCCGCTCCCGGCGCCGCCGTTAACCCCTGATCCGCATCCAGCCACCCGATCGATCTTGTCGACGATCTCCATGCCACCAGCTGCATGTGCCTCCTTTCAATGTGAAGAGCGTACGTACGTGTTGGCTCATGTCGATCGGGGACGACTCCGGGAGATATCTCAGCATATGCGGAGCCGAGCAGAAGTCTGATTAATTTCGTAGCTCTGCCGACGCCTTCAGCTTATAATGTTCAGAAGCATGCATGGCGGCGCTCCTATATACATATTGGGACATGTGACAATCTCCTATCTATATATTAATGAAAACTAATGGAGTTCGGCCCATTGTCTCTTGCATTGAGAGGGATCCTCTTCGATTTTGGATGTGAATGAAAAAAAGAGCATCCACAATATTGTTCTCACTCGATGAAGTGAACGAATATGAAATCTAACTATAAGAAATAAAGAAATTAAGAGCTGATGAGATGTCCCCCCGCCAGTGGAGGAGGGTGTAGTTAGACATAAAGAGAGGAAGAGCTGATGAGATGTCCCCCGCCGGTGGAGTAGTGTTACACCCTACAAAGAGGGAGGTCTCGGATTCAATCTCAAGTTTCTCACGTTTTAGTAACAAAAAAAAATCTATCGAAAAAAAAAAGAGAAATGCCTCTACGTTCTTGAGTAACAAATAATATAAGATATTTTTCGATTAAACAAAATGTTAAAAGGGCCGATGAGGCTTACACAAGCCGTACAAGAAAAGTCTTGGATTAGGGGGCCTAGGGTAACTATTCAATTAGTGTGGTTTTACAGGATTTTCGGGTATATATATATATATATATATATATATATATATATATATATATATATATATATATATATATATATATATCCGACGGATCATGTGAACAGGATTCCGAGATATCATGAAAATGTTATTGCACAACAACAACAACACCACCAGCAACCAATATGACAATAACAATTAGGCCTTGCAAAATTAATGGTTGAAACTATATATATATATATATATATCGCTGGCCACATCATACAAATGATCCCTCGTCGGCTCCTAATTAATTGACGGTAGTTAATTGGAAAATAATTAGTTGTGAGCGGAGGATGTGCATGTGGGCTAGCTAGCTAGCTACCTACCTGACATTAATTATAAATCGGAATCGCCAAAATTAATTAATAATAATTGAGAACTGGAGAGATGGGAGGATATATAATAATGCACGCGTGCAGTTGATGGGACTCACTCGATAATATAATCAATCGTCGACCGAGATATCTTGCATTTAATTAATTAGCTTTCGTCGTCCATTATTTAATCCGGTGGAAATTAATTAAGGAGGCCTCTCTTCCTCTGATTTGTCATCAAGATTCAAGACCATGCACGCCAGATAACCGGCCGGATTCCTCATCGTTAATTAGAGCATCCGATGTGAAATGTAAAAACTGACGTACGGCACAAACCTGCAGGGAGCCCTTGATTAGAGCTAGCTGGTGGTACTCCGGCGTGGGCATCAGTGGGGGATCTGCATGTTCTCGATTTCACATCAGACGGTTGATCGAGAGGCTGCCACGCAGCGAAGGGGGAGAGAGAGAGAGAGAGAGAGTGAGAGAGAGATCCTTCCCACCTTTAGCACGCGTGCGTTGGTTCCACATGAGAGGCTATGCATGCAGGTGGAAGTCGTCGTTTCTGATCATCAAGGTGTGCGTGCGCACGATCGATCAACTGCATTAATTAATTAATTAATCCATGATGCGTGATCAGCTGTACTCCCCGTCTCTCCCCCGCAAACGAACGTACGAGATCTTCGGGAAGATAATTAAGGCACACACGTAATTAGTGCATATGGCGCACTATGCATTTCTCTTATTGGAATTCATCATTTTTGTCCTCAACTAAAACAAAATTGAGGATTTTTTCTTTTAGTTTTAAAATTAACAACTTCGCAACCCAAACAAAGATTTCAATGTTTATCCTAATCCAAACGATCCTCTAACCACCGAACGCTACAAGAAAATGCGATGTTATCGATGGAAAATTTGTGATCGACATAGCCATCACTAATTTATGACATATTAATAACGAAAAATATATCAATCGCTGATTTACGACGAAAAAATTTAATCGAATACCTAACTTTTTGAGATGGAATAGAGACGGAAACAGTATTCATCGCAAAGATCTAGCTACTAAATCTATATTACTAAATAACGACCTTTTAGAGACATACTTGCGCAAACAAGAGAATACGTGACTTTACGATATATAGTAATCTGTCTGTCTCTAATCCATCGCATTTATGCGACGGAATAGAGATGAAAATATGATTCGTTGAAAAGATCTAGTTACAAAATTTATATTGTTGACTGAAGTCTCTTTAGAGATGGAATTGTGACGAACTTTTCCGTCGCAAACTACATAATATGTGGTTTTGTGATGGATGACAATCTATCTTTAATCCGTCGAAGTTCTTTTACGAAATGGAGACGAAAATGTGATCCGTCGCAAATATCTAGCTACAAAATTTATATTGTGGACTGACGGCCTTTTAGAGACGGGCTTGCAATGAAAAAGTCCATCGCAATGGAAGGTTATCTGTCTCTAATCCGTCGCAAACTATATTGGAGAAAAATTATGCGAACATGGGTAAATCTAACAATTATATCTTAATCAAATTTAAAATTCGTCGCAAATTATATTAGAGAAAAAATATGCAATCAGGAGTAAATTTAATAGTCGAATCTTGATTAAATCTAAATCCAATGGTCATATTTATATAGGGATCAAATCAAATGGTCAGGTCTTGATCAGTCTTAAATCCAACGGTCAGATTTAGATCGATAGCAAATCTAATAGTCAGATGTTGATCAGATTTCGATAGGAGCAAATCCAATAGTCAGATCTTGATCAGAGTTCGATCGAAATCAACTCTAATTGTTGGATGTTGATCAAACTTAAATCTAACGATCAGATTTCGATTTCAATTGAGAGTAAATCTAACCGTCGGATCTTGATCAAAAGTACAATCCAACGATCTGATTTCGATCGGGAGTAAATCCATCTTATGGTTGGATCTTGAATAGATTACGATGGGAGCAAATCTAACGATCAGATCTTGATCAAATATACATTAATCCAACTGTTAGATTTTGATCGAGAGTAAGTTCAATAGTCAAATCTTGATCAGATTGTGATGAGAGTAAATCCAATGGTTGGATCTTGATGAAACTTAAATTCAACGGTCGGATGTTGATCTGGAGCAAATCTAACAGTCGGATCTATTTATGTATCTCTTTGTTAGACTCTTCGCCACGTCCAAGACTTTAATCAAATCCTTTACCCCTAACCTTTATAACCTGCATGGTTACACCTATCGACACATTCCAATAATTTGTTGGTACATGTTTCATAATATCATACCTCTGTACGAACCTATTTGAGTAGAAAATCTAGATAAGACTCTTGTTGGGATCCACGAGAGTAAATCTAATGGCCGAATCTTGATAGAACTTAAATCCAACGGTCAGTTGTTGATTGAGAGCAAATCTAACAATCGGATTTGTTTATGTATCTCTTTGTTAGACTCTTTGCCATGTGCAAGATCTTAATCAAATTCTTTGCCCCTAACCTTTGTAACCTACCTGGTTACACCCATCGACACATTTCAATAATTTGTTGGTACAAGTTTCGTAATATCATAACTTTATAGAAGCCTATTCGAGTAGAAAATCTAGATGAAACTCTTGTTGGGATCCACGATAGATGTGCTGCTAAGTTGGTCAGGGATGGTGAAAGAAAGTATCTAAAGTTGTTGATAGTTATACTACTTGACAAGAGCGGGCCATATGATAAGTTGTCATAAATAAATTTATAAGATTAAGTTAGGTATCATTTGACAATGATGTCAAATAAGAAATGTAATAAAATACTATATAATTCATATTTAGAAAATATTTACTTGAAGATCAACGTAAAGATCTGCAAGTCCAAAGAATACGACCTTGCCATTTTTTGTTTGTTTTGTTAAATTTTAATGCACATTTATTTATGTAACAACTATTCTTATAATACTTATTAAATTGTAATTATATTTTATTATTACAACATTTATAATTATAATATATTATTATGTTTATTTTGTTTAGTTTGTTTGTTTTGTTAATTTTTATCAAATATTTTTTAAGATTAATAAAATATTTTTATGAATATATATTTTTTATTTTTAGGTTACATTTGACATATTATTTTGCTTGTTTAACCTATAAGATGATAAATTATAATTATATTTATCATCTTAAATTTTGTTAAATACACGAAAAAAATCTATCATAAACGAAAATTTTAATTTGATTTAAGTGCACGTTGTTAGTAACCAATATGCGACGGAATGCTTATCAGTCATAGATCGAAATTCATTTGGCCGCTATTGATAACTGTAGCGGTCGAGGTTGGTTGTCCAAAGTTAACTTGAACCACACCTCCAAAGATTTATTTGATGGGGAGGGGGAAAAGAGCGTTCATTGGAGAGGGACCTGTAGCCATCGACGCTGCCAGCACCACTCGCTCCGTCGGTGCCATCGTCCCCCCACGCTGCTTAGCACCCTTCTTCCGGGGTGTCGCTTTCTGCCCTGCTAGGAGTCGTCGTCAGCCACCCTCCCTTCTCCCCACCCACGGCTGCAAACGTCGGCACCACCGATTGTCACCCTGCATGTGTTCCCCTCCCCTCCATGTCCCTATTATCTGACGACCACTTCGTCACCTGCAGCCAATGCTCCACTCCTCTCTCTCTCCCTCTTCTTTTTGACGATTGTCATAGAGAGTCATCTCTCTCTCTTTTCAGCTCTCCCCCTCTCTTCATCTCTCTCTCTCTTTGGTTTTGTTCTATTAAGAAAAAATATCTGAAAAGAAAGAAGAAATAGATGAAATAGAAAAAAGAGAATAGAGAATATTACAAAAAAAGAGAAAAAAAATCATGAACTCAGTCGTTTGATGCGGGACGAGACCACGGACATGACAAGCTCGTGACTGTCCCTTAACGAGGGAAGCGTCGGACGTGCGCGGTTGAGAAACCGGCAATGAGCTAGGGTGATCGGCTCTCTCGTGTGTCCGGATCGGGTCACAGGACGGTCTCGCACTCTCTCGCAGCAGCGGTAATGAATAGATAAAGCGAGCTAGATATCCCTACACATGCTCTCTAGCAGCGGCATAAACAAATATATATGAAGTAAGTAAAATGCCAAGTAAGGGAGCGAATGCTATACCTCCACGTGCTCGGCGTGGGGAAGACGGACCCGGCCGAAACTCGTACTCCCGGGATAAATATTACACAATGATGACAGCAATGAAATATCGCCCACTCCACGCAGGGAGGTAAAGGGCTACACAACTGGGCTCGGGAGGACCGAATTCGGGTTGACGGGCGGCTTCTCGCGTTGATTCGGCAACACCCGAACACGTGACGGTGGGGCCCACGTGCCGTCCGGAGGGGCCGTGTGGGACCCGGTGGCACCGCTGTAGTGGTGGATGCCTGGATGAGCGCTCCCTGGAGTGGAGGCACGCTGGTTCGCCGGCAGGAGGCCGGGCGGCTCCGATCGGCACCGGTCGGAACAACCGGCCACGGATCTGTAACTTCTGGTTTTCAGCGCGCGTCCCGGCGAGAACGGGCGCTGCGATCAGCCTCGATGTCGGATCTACACCAGACTGGCGCCGTTGGAAAGCTAACTTAAAATCCTTCAATCTAGGCCTAAATATCTGGCCTGGATCTGCACGGATCTGGGCTTTAATGAATTTTAAACTTCCTGTTGTACAGTAGCCGAACACTCAGATCTGCAGGGCTATTCTCTGATAACTACCTTTGACCGATATGTGAATGTCCGAATCTGAAGTGGTGGTATTCATCAAAGTTGTAGGAAATCAAGCTAGAAAAACAGAAAAACTGGTTTGGGCAAGTTTGGATGTGGCTACGAATTGATAGGATTTTTGAACTAGAAGTGGGTCGGATCTGGAAATAAGCTGAAAGCACTGTAGCTGAGATAGAACACGAATTTTGAAAATTGGATAGATGGCGGATAAAAAATCAATAAAAATGGTGGATGTAGGGGATGATGGACATAACTCCCAGTAAAATTGGGAGGGTTTGAAAAATTCAAAAAGGTGGTCGGAGATGGGAAACTCAGAGCTGTTGTCACTGTAGACAGAGACAAAACAGATCTGGGAATGTAAAATGAACGAAAATGGAAAATTACTAAATTGAGGAGTTTGGACGTGAAAATTTAGGTGGAGGTGGGGATTCAAGGCAAGAACACATCCTCAAAATTTTAAATCCATCTGAGCTCGTGGCTGCCACCAAGAATTCACGAACTACACCTCTATCCAGCAGGACAGAAACTTGAAGACGGCTCCGCGGCGGCTCAAAGGCGGCACGAACGGCGGCGGCGGCGGCACAGATGATCACCGGAGATAGAGAGGAGGGGATAGAAGATAGAAATCACTCTAGAATTAGAGGTTTGAGGAGAGGAACCAGAGGAGAGAGGAAGGGGGCGCAAGGAGGCTCCTTGAACATCAACAAATTTCTGATTTTTTTCACTAATATTCATATGAAAATACAATCTTTTATATGATTCACATCAAATGGAATGTGAACCCTTGGATCTAGGGGTGGGGATTGAAGGGCTGAGATTAAGTGTGAAACACACACAAAAATTAATACAATAATAAGGGGAGAGGGGCGCCCCCTTGACCAAGGGGTATGGTAGGTGAAGGTAGGTGACCTACCTTGGACCAATTTAACCACTTGTCTACCCATGTGGCATTTGACATTCAACCCTTCTAGATGGCCACCTACGATGGTTGACCAGCCCCACATGAGTGACATGGACCAATGGGAAAGGGCTGAGGGCCCCCCTTACTTGGTCCCACTGGAATTTTACATATAAACCCACTAAGACCTACAATTGCGTACCCATATAACATAAGGGTATACATACAAATACGAAAAGACATAAATGCAAACAAAATGCGTACGGTCTTGCCTCGATGTCCCCATCATCGTTCCTCGTCAAATTTGGTATTAAAACTTAGGGAACATGTTTATCTATCAAATCGGGGTCCTAGATAAATCCTACCCGTGATGTTCTTCAGCTATAAAGTACTACTGCCAAACAACGAGCCTACCACAGTGTTTCTCGATGAAAATCAATCCAGGAATTATGTCTCTCAGTCTATATATTGTGGATTCTCTCTTAACAATGGGAGAATTATCATTCATGTAGAACATGTTTTTATGGAACTTTTCCGGTCAACTATAGGCAACCTAATACCTAAGGTTGTCACATATTATCATGGAGCATGGTGCACTAGTCGACCCCTTGCTCCCATATTAGTATGGGCAGAGAGTGTATGGAAGAACGTCGAGTTGACATAGATCTTGCAGGAAAGGATTATCTTTTGTGGAAGGACAGTAGAGTATTTTGCTTTTGGAATTCTTATTATCGTATGTTATGTGCAGTTGAAAAGGCGGTACAAGCTTATCTAACTAAGAAGAATTCATCACCGGAAGCTAACCAGCCTATCATCTCTTGTGATGCATGGGATAGTGATTTATTTATTGCTTTCAGATTAGACTTGATTGATGATGCAGTGTTCAAGGTTGGCCCGTCAGTTGTTCTGTCAGTCACTCCACCTGACCCTTTTTACATCTGGAGCCGTCCCATATTGATGTGATGTGGCAAGACTTCTACAAGGCACGCGAGAAGCAACAACCTGACAATCTACATATGATCTTTTGTCTCGGGTTCTCAACCTATCCTCATGTGATCATCCTTGTCATATTTAAACACTTCAAAATTTAAGGACAAATCTTTTCAAACCAAGGGAGACTTGGTGAGGATATCAAGCCGACTTGAAAATCCAACGAGATGGAGGTGAGGCGACATTGTCCGAACTTCGACCTGAATGCTGAAGACTCATGTTATTTAATATTTGTAATCTTTTATTAGTCTTTCATTTTTCTTATGTTAGCCATGTGTCATTAGAGTAGGTCATGCTCCCTAGGTAAGATCTTTTGTAGGGTAAGGAATCTTTTATGTTTTCTAAGAGGATAGATTTCTTTTATTCCTTAGATTTAATAGATCTCTTATATTTTCAATGTATAGGATCCTTAGGGTGGCTCGTTAAGCCTTGAGTCTTTTTTTACGATTTATATAAAGGTTGTATTGCTATTTGTAATGTAATCTAGAATGAAATGAAATGAAGAAAATCTGTTTCATTATGACCTGTGAGAGCTTGTTAATTGTCTCCGAGAGAGAGATTGGGGAGAGACTAGGGGTGTGCACGGTCCGGTTTGGTCTGGTTCACCTCCTTTTTTTCTCAAATCGAACCAAACCGGTTTGAGTCTTAAACCGACCCAAACCAAACCATTTTACATGATGAACCGAACCAAATCAAACCGATCCAAACCGGTTCGGTTCGATTTGGTTTGGTTCATCGGTTTGGACTTACAATTTTGGGGCCTTGAACAATGCCCAGAATAACTGCACAAACAATAGAATGAGACTTCTAGAGAGTAACATGCTCATCATTCTCCATATGAAACAACCAAAAACACGGGATTCAAGAAAAATATCATGATAATCAATGTCATTTTTCTGTAAACACATAATTAGGACACACACAGTTTACGCTTGACCGCTTGGGTACATGTAATCGAGTTATGTGGGCCGGTTCGATTTTCTTAAATAGAAAATTGAATTAACCCGTTTCAATTAATCGAGTTATGGCCAGCCCCATCCCCCCCCCCCCCTTTAAGCCTTCTTCCCTTCACTTCCCACCCCCTTCTCTCCCACCTTCTAAACCCCAGCTGTAAGGCCCCTGCTCTGTCGCCGTCGTCTCCCACCGGCCCTCCCCCTCGCAACTGTCGCTGCGGGGAAGATCCTCCCCCCTCACTTCTCCCCCGTCCCATGGTTCCAGTAGTAGCGCCACAGAACCCCGCCACCCCGTCCCACCAGTGTAGCACCCCTTCTTCTTCTTCCTCCCTCCTTCCCTCTCTTCTACGTACGCCCTGCACCCTAAAACCAGCACCACCCCTGTCTGGCTTCTGCACCACCACGTCTTCTCTGTCAAGCCCACACCCCACCCTTCTTCTTCCACTTTCTGTCACCTGCAACAACGAGTTCCAACGTGGCAGGCTTGCACAGCCACTCCCGAGCGGTCGCCCGGCCACCCTGTGCCACCGACCTGTGTCTACACTGCTGTCGTCGGCCCCTGCCGAGCTCGCCGCCAGCTGCCCTGCGCCCATCAACGGCAACCCACTCCACCACCGCTCTCTAGTCACCGCCACAAGTGCCGCACGGGGCTGCCCTCCTGCCATGCGGACCGGGCTGGCCAGCTCCACCCGACACCGCCCCATCCCCTTCGCGCCCTGACGTCCTTCCTTCCCTTGCCGGCGGCAGACCACGGCCCCATCCTCCTTACAGTGCACCGCCCCATGAGCAGCCGCAGCCTCACCCTCCACCGGACACTACAGCCAACGCTGCCAGCACTACTTGCTCCGCCGGCGCAGTCGGCGCCCCGCGTTGCTGCAGCCCCCTTCTCCCTGGGCGCCTCTTTCTGCTCTGCTAGGAGTCGCCGTCAGCCACCCTCCCTTCTCCCCACCCACGGCTACAAATACCAGCCACCACCGGTCGCCACCCCGCCTACGTTCCCCTCCCCTCCATGTCCCTGTTATCCGACGGCCACTCCGTCACCGACGGCTCCTCTCTCTCTCCTTCTCTCTCTCTCTCTCTCTCTCGCTCATCTTTTTGACGGTTGTAATAGAGTCATCTCTCTCTCTCTTGTCAACTCTCCCCCTCTCTGTCTCTCTCTCTCTAGTTTTGTTCTGTTAAGAAAAAAAAAGATCAGGAAAGAAATAAGAAATACAGGAAATAGAAAAAACATAGAGTAAAGAATATTGTCAAAAAAAGAGAAAAAAAATCACGCACTCGACCATTCCTCGTCAAATGTGATATCATCTTGCACGAGTTTATGCTCTGTTGCAACTCACGCCTTCACTGCGGCCCCTCTAATTTTCAGAGCGACATTAAATTTTTTACGAAATTCAAATCATATTCTCGATTTTAGCTTGGTGCTCGAAACATTCCTCTCCAAAAATAACTTAGTTTAAGACTAAAGAACAAAGGTTGAGGGTTCAAATTTAAAATATCAGCCGGATCAATACTGTCGGTTGTTCCAACACCACTGGAGAGGGTGAAAGTGATATGTGAGAGCTAACAGATTCTAAATCGGATTCTCGATTTGGACTCGATGCTCAAAATATTTCTCTCTGAATTAACTTAGTTTAAAACCGAAGAACTATGAATGGGAGATCTAAAATTTGAAATATTAGTCCGATCAACATACTGATTGTTCCAACATGTTTACTTTGAAATCAAAGAACTCGAGTTTTGGGGAAGATATGAAATATCAGTTCGATCAGCGTGTCGATTGTTCCATCACGACTCGAGAGGTAAGAGTGACATCTGGGAGTTAACAGAGTCCAAATTGATTTACGGTTTAGGCTCGACACTCAAATTACCCCTCTCTGACTTAACTTAGTTTAAAATTAAAGAACTCGAGTTCAGGGTTTCGTAATATGAAAAATCGACTCGATCGACGTGTCGATTATTTCAACACGACCGGAGAGGTGAGAATGACTTACAGCATGTGACGGAGTCCAAATCAGATTCTTGGTTCGTGCTCGACTCTTAAAGTACCCTTCTCCGAAAAAATATTGTTTAAAACCAAAGAATTCATGTACGAATTATCTCATTTCTAATTTAAAATTTTAAATAATTTATTTAATTTAAAATTTATCAAATTTATTTTATTTATACATGTCTAATATTATTTTTTATTTATAATGTAGTATCATACTACACATTCAATGCATGTCGACGGGGGAGATGAGGAGTACGAGCACATCTAAAATCTTTTTTGACATTTTTTCTATCATATTGTAAAAAATGATACTAAAAATATATATATTTGAATAATTTCATATTTGAATTTAATTGTCATTTTCATTTGTAACTAGGTTGTTGGTGTTTTATTTTTATTTATTATTTAAATATTTTTTTGATAATTTAAGATAATAAAATATTTAAAATATTTTAAAAAATTAGTGACATATTAGTGACAACAATGATCAGTTGCTATTGCGACGACGTGAGACGTCCGTTGCAATGGCCAAGATCAGTGGCAATTGCGAAGACCATGATTAGTTGTAACTACGATCGATTTGCGACGCTTATTTTCAGTCGTAATTGCGATGGATTAATCAATGACATTATTGCTACCACTAATTTAGTCCTTACTTTTTGCGATTGATTTTCCAATCGATAGTTTTTCTGTTGTAAATATTTTAGTGATGGATTATCGACAAATAATGATCTTTTGCCGAACAATATCGCTAAGCATTTAGAGACTGATTTGGGATGGAATATTAATTTTAAGTCGCTAATATTTGCGATGATTTTGTGATGTATAATTTTTCATCACTAATTTGCAATTAGAATAATACGATGAACTTTTTTCGTCGCTAATCGATCGCAAATCTATCGCTAAAATCTTTTGAAAGGAATTAACAACATAGTCTATCCATCGTTAATGTCACTTTTTCTTGTAACGAGAGTCCCATATAGAGATCCTACTTCACATAAGATCTCATGCATGCATGGAGAGGAGGTTTCCTCTACTAGGAAACTCTCCCCCAAGTGAGATCGTAAACTTCGTGATCCTCCAAGTCATGCTGGGACTCTAGCCGCGCGCTCTCTCCTTTTCAACGCCGCATTCACCTCCATGTCCAAGTCTAACTTGGACTTCGCCCTCTCCAAGTCCCATGCAGAGTCTAACCCCCTTCTCCGCAACATATGTGTGTAGGGGGTGAGAGAGGACATCATTAGCTACATCAAAAGAGGAGGTCGCCCCCTTGTAAGTGCACCCTTGGAGAAAGTGCCACCCTTCCCCTTGCTCTCTTGCATGTGTGTGTGTGTGTGAGGGAGAGAGGGAACGAACTATAGAGAAGCCATGACGAGCAGGCCGCGGTTGTCCCTGCCCTCACCCCTCCGCGTCTCTCTTCCACTCTCCTCTATCTACTCTCCATTGCTTGGAGGGACAAGAAGAAAGGGAAGAGTGTCGTGCCCCACTGAGATAAAGGCACTGTACTAGGGTTACGTGTGGGAGTGTCATCTTCCCACGACCATCTCGGCTACATCTTTTAGGGGACATCACCGACGTCCCAGAGTCCTGAAGTGTGGATCATTAGGGTGAACTCCAATAGAATATTGTTAGAGTGTGGAGTCAGAACTCTTTCATTCGTGCGCCTCTGCACGGGATCACACTCTGCCTCAGGAGCGCATCCACTACTCCAGGGGAGCATTCACAGCGTCAGGGAAGCATGGCGAGCTTATGCCATCTCCAGGGGAGCATTCGCTGCTCCAGGGGAGCAATCGCTGCTCCAGGGGAGCATCCACTGCTCCAGGGGAGCATCCTCAGCTCAGGGGAGCATGGCGAGCATATCGCATCTCCAGGGGAGCATCTTTCAGTGCCAGGGAAGCATTCGTTACTCCAGGGGAGCATATGTTGTCCGGGTCTAGCAGGGAAGCACATGCTGTCACTGGAGGGCATTCATTGTCCCAGGAGAGCATCACTGGCGTCAGGGAAGCATGCATTATGGGTTCAAGGCAAGTCGATATCACTTGGGATGCGTCGACCTTGTCTTGGCAATGCGTCGACCTTGCCTTGGCAATGCTTTGATCTGTCTGATGGTGGGGGAGCATCTGCAGTCACTGGAAGACATACTCGGTCCCAGGAGAGCATCCGGGGGGACAGGCGAGCATGCGCATCTGATGTATCCCGGAAGAGGATTTCTGTTGATCAGGGGTATTATTGTCCTTAATGCCCTGACTAATGACGCCCTAATCTCCTAGTATAAAAGGATGGGCTCTCTCATTGTATTGTAATGAACAAGTCTATGATTATCTAGTGGAATCTTGTTGCGGCCGTGGATGTAGGAAGGCATCTTTCCTCCGAACCACGTAAAAATCCCTGTGTGTTCTTGTGTGATTGGTTTTTTCTCTTCTTCCTCCTCTGATGTTTGTCCTCCTCGTCTGGGTACTCCGGTTCTATCCCCAACAACTGGTATCAGAGCCTTGTTCTGGTTCGAGGGAGTAGTGGGAGTAATGGCGGCAGATGAAGGAAAGGTGAGGATCGACAAGTTCGATGGTAAGGACTTCGGTTTCTGGAAGATGCAGATCGAAGACTACCTGTATCAGAAGAAGCTGCATGAGCCACTTCTTGGAACGATGCCGGAAGGGACGAAGAAAGAAGATTGGGATCTACTAGACAGACAAGCACTCGGAGTTGTTCGCTTGACGTTGGCCAGAAACGTCGCCTTCAACATCGTGAACGAGAAGACCACGGCAGGATTGATGAAGGCGCTATCAAATATGTATGAAAAGCCCTCAGCTTCAAACAAGGTATATTTGATGCGTCGTTTATTTAATCTGAAGATGGCCGAATGTGCTTCTGTTACAGACCACATCAATGAATTCAATGTGATTACAACTCAGTTGAGTTCTGTAGAAATAAACTTTGATGATGAGATTAGGGCCTTGATTCTTTTATCCTATTTACCTGAAAGTTGGGGTGCAACTGTGACGGCTGTAAGTAGTTCTTCTGGTTCTAACAAATTGAAGCTTAATGAGGTACGAGACTTGATTCTAAGCAAAGATATTCGCAGAAGGGAATCCGGTGAAGTCTCAGGTTCTGCTCTGAATACAAAGAGCAGGGGAAGAACAAACCAGCGCGGACAAAATAGGAGCAGATCCAAGTCCAAGAAAAGGAGTCAGTCTAAGCCCCGCGGAGATGGCTGTTGGAACTGTGGTAAGCAAGGACATTTGAAAAGGGACTGTAGACTCCCCAAGAAAAGGAATCAAAGTCAGAAACAAGAAGGAGATTCTGCGAATGCTACGACAGAAGAGGTCCATGATGCACTTATCTTAAGTGTTAATAGCCCCATTGAATCGTGGATTCTAGACTCCAGAGCATCCTTCCACTCTACCTCACATAAAGAAAGTTTACAAAATTATGTTGCTGAAAACTTTGGGAAGGTTTATCTTGCTGACGATGAGCTATTAGACATTGTGGGGAAGGGTGATGTTCAGTTAAAGACAGCAAATGGGACTATGTGGAATTTGAAGAATGTCAGACATATTCCAGGTTTGAGAAGAAATTTGATCTCCATTGGTCAACTTGATGATGAAGGATATGTCACTACCTTTGTTAGTGGGTGCTGGAAAATAACCAAAGGTGCCATGGTTATAGCATGAGGTAACAAGACTGGAACTCTTTATATGACTGCAAACAACAAAGATACAGTGGCAGTGGCAAAGTCAGAAGTTGAATCCAAGACTTGGCATTGCAGACTTGGACACATGAGTGAGAAAGGAATGAAGGTGCTGGCAGCAAAAGGGAAGTTGGGTGATTTGAAGTCCATAGACATTGGGCTATGCAAAGACTGTATCTTCGGAAAGTAGAAAAGAGTCACTTTCTCCAAAGCTGGAAGAAGTTCTAAGCCAGAAAGGTTAGAACTTGTACACATAGATGTGTGGGGACTGTGAGCGACGTCACGCGGTTCGGAGTTCGATGGTGCGGGGAAGAGGATGCGGAGAGCGCGCGGGCTCCTCTTTTTGTTTGTTTTGCTGTTTGCTGCAACACAGAGATGAGAGAAGAGAGAGAAGGGGCCACCACGGGAGATTGCTCCGGCGGGGCGAGCGGGACAAGTATAATATAGCAAGATATGGGGTTCAAACGGCCATAGCGGGAAGTGACTCGCCGCGACCTCGGGGGGACGGGAATGGTGCAGAAATTAAATAACAAAAATTGAAACGGCCATTGGGGAAGTGACTCGCCGCGGCCTCGGGAATATGAGCAGAATATAACGGAATATAAAAGAGAATATAAGAACAGAGATTTAAACGGCCATTGGGGAAGTGACTCGCCGCGGCCTCGAGAATATGAGCAGAATATAACGGAATATAGAGAGAGTATAAGAACGGAAATTTAAACGGCCATTGGGGAAGTGACTCGTCGCGGCCTCGATGATATGAGCAGAATATAACAGAATATAGAGAGAATGTAAGAACGGAAATTTAAACGGCCATTGGGGAAGTGACTCGCCGCGGCCTCGATGATATGAGCAGAATATAACAGGATATAAAGAGAATATGATAACAGAAATTTAAACGGCCATTGGGGAAGTGACTCGCCGCGGCCTCGATGATATGAACGAAATATAACAGGATATAAAGAGAATATGAGAACAGAAATTTAAACGGCCATTGGGGAAGTGACTCGCCGCGGCCTCGATGAAAAGATGTGATCGCCAGGGGCCGAAAGACCCCAAAATAAGAAAGTGATCGCGCCTACCTCAAGAGCGGGAGATGGCGGGTTGCTTCTTCCTCTCCTTCCGGCCGGTCGACGGAGAGGGCTTTCCTCGGCTACCCTTGCAAAACAACGACAAACAAATGACAAGTGGCTTAGAAAGATGAATGTGTAGTATTCATATCCTCGCAATAAAAATGACGAAATAACGGGAAGACACACACCTGGTTGGTGTTATCTTTTAAACCCCTCTCGGACTCGAGTAGGAGGAAAATGAGATGATGGATGCGAGATGATGAATGCAAAAGAACTACGAAGAAAAGGAAAGAGTTGGCTTATTGGATGTGCCGGTGGTGAAATTCGGCGGAGCTCCGGCAGCGTGGGGACGACGTAGAAGCGCGGTGGATGAAGACGACCTTCCTCTCGCGAGCGTGGGCACCCGAGAAGCCGGCAGAACCTCCACCTACAAAAGACCCCACGGGTTAGAAAAATGACTCCGTAGCCTCTGGGCTCCGGCAGCCTATCGGATCACTGCTTAGCTCTTTTAGAACTGAGGGGGTGGGCCTCTATTTATAGAGCTCCGGAAGGTGGAGGCGTCCAGGACCCTGGACACCTCCATCAGGGCCGAAATAATATTTTATTCTATTTTTATTGATTTTTTTGGAATACTTTTGTGGAGGCGTCCAGGGTCCCGGACGCCTCAAGCAGGTCCACCGAAAACCGACGACGGTCGCACGCGGTTCGGCACAACGCGTGGTTTTGTGAGCGGCGCCTCGTGATTCAGAAATGGGCGCGTCCAGTCAGCTGGACGTCTCTAAATTTGGCTTTTTTCACACACGACAAACCGTCGTTCGGTGGGCGGCGCCCGTGAGGGAATTTATGGAGGCGTCCAGGGTCCTGGACGCCTCCAAATATATTATTTTTATTATTTTTTATCTTTTATGTCAGGGCTGGATTTTTGATTTTTTTATAATTTGTTTTTATGGAGGCGTCCAGGGGTGTGGACGCCTCCAATAATATATAGTGATTTTTTTTGTTTTTAATGCCAAGTGGCATTTTTAATCATATTTTATTTTTATTTTAATAGAGGCGTCTAGGGGCCTGGACGCCTCCATTAATATATATATATTTTATTTATTTTTAGGGCCCTGAGAAAATATTAAAATAAATTAAAAAGATGGGGGCGTCCAGGGGCCTGGACGCCCCCATTAAGACCCACCCGGGTCTTTAAATCAGGCGTCGGCGGGCGCCCGGCAGACACCCTTCTTGGTCCCAGAACCTCTTGATGCGTCTGACTGGTGTTGATGCCGTCCGAATGCCGTGACGAGATGATTCCGGATGCCGAAAAAGGCGGAAGAAGACTCAGGAAAAGGAAGCACTCGAGCGATTCGAAATGCGTAGGCCATCGCGGGGCGTCGTATAGTAATATGAGACTTTCTCATGAGACGTCAAGAATGGCGTGTCTACAGCTGCCCCGCCTTGGCGTCTGCTTTGCAAGGGAGCGACACGTAGTGGAATGGTATCGAAGTGGACTGAAATGAAGTGGGAGCGGACTGATAAGTTGATGCCAAGGTGTGATGAGACACGCTTGTGACGTTACTGTTTGGAATCTTTCCTGAAGTTTCAATGAGGCGACCTTGAAGAAGGTCTTTCAAATATTGACGATTGCTTGGACGGAGATCAAATAAGGGAGGGTGAGATGTGCGCTCAGGCACGAAAAAAGGAGACCAACTTCTCGGTGTGGAAGTACCTGGGTCATAAACCGGAGGTTTCACCTTTGGGGAGCGGTTACCAGCCAATGTGGAAGTGCTGCGGCCAAGGTGGGTCAAAAAAGGTAAAGGAATATCTGAGGGTCTGTCCAAACAAGGGTCTCCTTTGGAAGAGCAGCGTCAGGGCTGTCTCAAGGAAACTCAGTATTTCATTCGGAGTGGAATATCTCATATTTGTGGGAATTGGAGCACAACGGCTTTCACAATCGAATCACTTGAATGATCTTCCGCAATAAAATCAAAGTCCTATATGAATGCATGCTGGGTTCAAAGAAAAATTTAAAACAAACTAAAATAGAAAATAGCCAAGGATAATATTGTCAACTTGTGAAGAACGGGTCAGGATACCGACCCGGTGAGCTGATACTGGGCTGGGGCCCGTTTATCCGCGTACCAACTCACTGAATGGAACCGTCGTCCCCATACTACCACAAATTAACGGCCTATCCGTACAACCCAAACTCTTCCGGGATCATCACCGTTTTTGTTGAAGGGGAACTCAAATCCCAGATTCGTTCGGGCCGCAAGGTCCTTGACATGTTCTAGTAGCGTAGGTATCATATACTATGATGCATGACATGGTGGGATCAACCAATGAAAGGTGGGACAGGAGATAGGACAAAGACGTCCGTTAGTAAAACCTGCACAGGCCAGCAAAGGTTAGCAACATCAAAAGGGAGCAGAATCGCACCACAGTTCAAAGGAGATCCAGACAAAATCTTGACAATGACCACTGATGTGACATGTTCTGTCCTGTAGCACCCTTCCCTTCCTATAAGAACTCCCCTTAGGCTAGTTTATTCAAATGCACCAAGGTGGGTTTTAGAAGCTCAGGAGAGGAAGGAGAGGAGAATCTAGAGATCTTCAGGATGGAAGGAGAGTCTTCCCGCGTTATGAAGAGGAGCAAGCCTAGCAGCGAGATTAGGTGACTTTCCGACCTCGAGGGTCATCTGAGTGGGACGATCATGTCGCATATGGTAAGCCGACTCTTTTCAAATTTCTACACGTGAACCTTCTTCTTACTTCCTTTATTTCTTCTTCTTTCCTCTCCCAGCCATATCCACTCTTCCCAGGCCCGAGGAAGTTTTCCAAGTTGCCATGGCTTTCAAAGCTGACTTCCAATATCTCCATTGGTATGAGGGCCATACTCTCGAAGTGGCATCTGCAGGGGCTCCTTATTCACGCCAAGCATTACGAGAAGATTCGTATGGACTGGGCGGCTATGGGCGCGCTAGTGGAGGTCTGGCATCCCCAGACCCACACTTTTATCTTCCCGACCTTCGAGGTGACCATCCTCCTCGAGGAGGTGGAACTTCTGCTTGGTCTGAAGAAATTCAAGAGTGACGGGAAGGTGAAGGCTATGCGGATGCTGACACGGGGTTCTTCTAAAAGCGTCCTTGGAAGCTTCATGCCGCCCGACGCAGCTAGAAAGGTCCGTACTCAGAAGGGGATCGATCTCCAAAAGCTCGCGGAGTGGGTCATGGACGCCCTGAGAGGGTCACCAGACGATGACTATTTGGAGGGAATCATGAAGGGGTTCACTATCTGTCTGGCGGGTGCTCTCTTGTTTCCTTATACCGACAACATAGTGGAGGAAGACCAGCTGAGTGCTATCTGCGGGATCTGGCGTGGAAAGTGTAGATTCGGATTAAAATCCACACTTAGGAATAAAAATAATAATAATAAATGAATAAGATGTAATAAAAATAGCACGAGGTGCTTAAAAGGGAGTTGTGATCGCCAGAGGGATTACCTCAATAAGAAGAAAAGGAGATCGCGTGTACCTGGTGGAAATTGGGATGCGGGATGGATGTGGATTTCCTCCTCCAACTTCAATCGGCCGGCCGATGAAGCGGGTCCTCTTAGTTGATTACCTTGCAAAACGGACAATAAACACAAACAAGAAGAGAGGGATCAGCCCAAAATGCAGTAGTATCTATCCAAATAGACGTGTAATAATGAAGGAAAGAAAGGCACATGCGCACCTTATTTTTTTGGTTGTTTTTAAACCCCTTAACAAGACTTAAGGGAGGGGGAGTATGATGATAAAAATGCGATAAAGTGTGAATAAATATGAAGGATGAACGTATATGATGAATGGAGTGATATGAATGAAGTAAAAACAAACAGATGAAAAGGCTGAGAAACCCTGCTGTCCCTGGCGACAGTAAAGGGAAAATTGGGTGAAGATGACGGAAGTAGATGGATGAAGCACCGGATGAAGCCCAACGAAGAACGCAGAGAGGATGCAGCAAAGGACGAAGAAGGCTCTGCTCGTGAATGCTTAAACCTTTTGAAACCTGCTTAACGTGCTTCACCTGCTTCACAAGCTTAAAACTGCTTAAAACTGCTTAACCCTTTTACAATGCTTAACCTTTTACACGATCGATCAAGACTTCAATTTATAGCTTCGATTGGATGTGATCAAGCAAGGTAAGATCAGAACGGGTAATGAGGCATTCAAGGAAGGATTAAGATCGAGCAAGAGACCAAATTATGATAGGGAACTGTGAGGGAAAGATCGAAAAAGGAAGGACTCTGGAGCGAAACACGCCTTAATCGAGGGCGTCTCTTGATGAATTGACGACTGCAACAGAGGCGTTTCTTGAAACACGACCTAGCAAAGGACGTTTCTTCCTGGATTTAATTTTAGAAATAAAACTTGCTCTGTTTAAACACTGATATAACACGCCTATGATAACGGCGTTTCTTAAAAACACGCCTTGAGGAAGGGCGTTACTCAGAAAATACCTTTTATTTTGAAAATTGATAATTCAGAAATTAGCGGATAATACCAGGAATTGACGCCCTGTTCCACGGTCGTCCTTTCTTTGAAAACGCCTTATTACAGGTCGTGACTTTATAAATTAACGCCCTTAATAAAGTCGTGAATAACAAAAATGCAAGAAAAATGCATAAAAATTCACAAAAAATAGAAAAACTTTATATTATAAGAATATTGAAGTCCACTTGGGGCGTTTACATAATAACATGAGATTTGATCAACAAAACGTCAATTTTGGCGTGTCTACAGCTGCCCCGCCTTGGCGTCTGCTTTGCAAGGGAGTGAAACGAAAATGAGATGAAGTAGAATGAACTGATAAGGAGACGCCAAGGTGTGATGTGACACGCCTCAGACACTAAGTATTTGAAATCGTTCCAAAATTCTGAGTGAAACAACTCTGAGAGGTTCCAAGGAAATGTCGATTTGTTGGAAAGAAGGAGATTAAGCTAAGTAAATAAAAGGGTGTGCGCGCGGGCACGACAGGGAAAGACCATTGGAGAGCGATTACCAGCCAACGTGGATGTGCTGCAACCAAGGTAAATTTTGCAGAAAAGTAAAGAGAATTGGGATAGAAATCCAACAAAAGGGTCACTTCCAAGGAATCCGCCTGAATGGCCTCAACCAGAACGAAGTACTTGATTTGGAGTGGAATATCTCATGTTATCTCAATTGAGAACGAGCGAACTTCATTATTGCCATAATATGAAGATTTTCAGCATGAAACTCAAAGTCCTACATGATGCATGCTGGGCTAAAAGAAAAAGATTAAAACAAACTAAAACTAGAAAATAATCAAGGATAATATTGTTAAGCTGTTTAGGTCTGGTCAAGAATCCATATCTCTGAGCCAACACTAAGCCGAAGCCCGTTTGTCCGCGCATCAACTCAGAAAGTGGAACCATCGTCCCGAACCTTTAATAACTCAACGGCCTATCCGTGTGATAAAGACTCTCCTGAAATCGTCATCGTTTTTGATGAAGGGGAACTCAAATTTCAGGTTTATCAGAATCACAAGGTCCTTGATATGCTATAATAGCGTAGATATCATATAGTAATCAATGGTTACAAGAAAAGGATACATGGTGACAAGATGTTACTCCCACCAGCGATCCAAACGCCTTGAATCCTGCAAATTCTTACACTTTGAAACTTGTTATTCTTCATTTAGAACATGATCATAAGTGCTTAATTATAAACAATTTCCATCAAATAATAGCACTTAAGTTCATCAAAAGCATGGATAGGGCAAAAAACGCAGGCCAAAAGAACACGCCTAAGAATAGGGCGCTACCAGAATAAAAGACGCCTGACCACAAGTCGTGTAATATGGAAAACACGCCCTACTCAAAGACGCAACCAATAGCAGGAACTTGAAATAAACACGCCGTCATAAAGGGCGTGACATAAAACACGACCACACTACAGGTCGTCAAAATTAAAAAACACGCCCTCACATAAGGCGTTAATTCAGCGCGAAACACCGTTTCTAAATTAGGAGCAGAGTCCTTAACCCAACCAAACTTCTATCTTTAAGGCTCTTCAAGACTCTTCAAATCGTTATAAAACGGCAGCCTTCCTTTAGTAAATCACCATAACTTCCTTGCATCGAACTGCTTCTTTCTTCCCTGCGGTTTTTCTGTTCTGCTTTGTTCTTCTGCAACCGCAAGCTGCTGTATACATCCCTCAAGCAAACTCAAGCGATGGACAGGATGGTGAACAGGATGATGAAGAAGCCCAAGATCTCCACACCCAGACTTTCTGAAATACAAGGACACTTGAGCAATAGAATTGCTTTGAATCAAGTAAGTCTTTCCTACTGTTGCTTTGCGATGCTCTTCTGCCAAGTTCTCAATTTCTTATTACATGCATATGTTCTGCTCTTCACAGGACTATCCAAACCTCCCAGGGGCTAGAAGATATGTAAAAGTCAAGTGGTTACCCTTAATCCTCTCCAAATTCTCTTCAGATATGAGGGTATATGTAGCTAGATGGCATCTCTTGGGGTTGGTCACCCATGCCAAACACTATGATCAAATTCACATAGATTGGGCTGCCATAGGAGCATTGATTGAAACCTGGCATCCTTCCACCCATACTTTCTTATTCTCCACATTTGAGGCTACCGTCTTGCTAGAGGAAATAGAGACGATCCTAGGCTTGAAAAGGATGAAGCACGGAGAAGAAGAGAAGATGGCAATTATGCCAAGGCCCATCTCCTCTCAAGAGTTGCTAACCTCACTAATACCCAGCCCAAACATAGTGAACCAAATCAAGGTTACTAAAGGAGTTAACCTCTTGAAGCTCGCCTCGTGGGTGTACAAGAGAGCGGATCAAGCTAAAGAGGAAGAGGAGATAGAAAGGGTGACTAAAGCCTTCGTGGTGTGCTTGGCAGGAGCACTCCTATTCCCATCCACGGAGGACTTTCTAGAGGAGTCCCAATTGAGCGCAGTTGTGAGCTTATGGGAAGAAGAAAGAGTTGGTCCGGCGATCTTAGCACATCTCTATAGCGGGCTCACATCGGCGGCTATGGGGAGGCCCATCTACGGGTGCATGCTAGCACTCTCAAGTTGGATCGATCTACACTTCAAGTTTGATCCATGCCATGAAGCCCAACAACCCTCAAGAATTTTCTCAAAGAGCCCACTCTCATATATCACCGGTTCATTAGGCATAAGCAATAGAGTAACCAACCGGATTCCTCAAATCAAGAAGAGAGGGGATTGGAGGGAGCATCTAAAGGTAATGCCAAAGAATCTTTTTACATGTGCCCCGGGCGTATTCAAAATGCAGGAGCTTCGTGCACGCTTCTCCATCGGGACGGACCTTCGTCTTATTGGTGCTTCGGACTTCGTCTTGTACAATTCTCACAGGTGCCTTCCTCAAATGGGTCTTCCAAGGCAACATTTTGAAGACATCTCTCATCTCCCTCCCATCAAATCAAGAGACTTAGGCAGTAATGAAGATGGTGAGGATGCCATTACCATTCAAGCTCTCTGGAGGCTAAACAAACTCCACCAACCTGTAGAGGACTTGGATGAAGACAAAGAACAATGGAAGAATTATGTAACTTCACTGGGAAAAATAAGGGCCAAAGGGGCTCATTAGATATTGTAGTTCCTTTCTTTCAAAATAAGTGAAGATTGACTTCTCATTGAGTCCACTGTTACTGATTATTAACGAAATCTTCCAAAGCCTGTGTTCTGTTGTGAAAGACGCCTCAACAAACGCCGTGAATTCAAAAAAGCACGCCTTACCTCAAGGCGTCTCAAGCGACCTGCGTGAACAAATGACGCCTGCATAGTGGGCGTTACTTAAATAACGCCTTCCCACAAGGCGTGACTAGATTCAAACCCAAAAGAATATGATCGTTCCTTCATTAAAAGTAACGCCTCTTCCTTAGTCATGTTTCAACAATAAAACGCCTTTACCAGAGGCGTGACCAAAAAACAGCAATGATGACTTCCGTTACATCAATCAACGCCCATTCAATGCGTCTGACGACGGTTATCGTTCCCCATGCAAAACAAATTCACGCCTTAATATGTGTCGTCAATTTCAATAAAACGCCCTGGGTATGGGCGTTAATTCTATTTAAAACGCCTCCCTCAAAGGCGTGTCTCACTTTCGAAGCCCAAAAGCCAGCGGCCCCTTTCTTCTTCCTCCCTCCGCTCATTTCTCCCCTCACCCTGCAAAACCCTAACCGAAGCCCTCTCCACCTCTCGAGCTCTTCCCTCTCATCTCTCAAACCTCCCCCCCCTAAACCCTAACCATGGCCGGCGGAGGACAAAAACGCCAAAGGGTAGCCGCCCCAGAGGTCGTTGACCTCGACGCCTCTCGCGCTCAAGAGGGGGAAATCTCCGTAGAGGAGCTCGCCATTGTGGCTTATGAAGAAGAGCCGGCCACGGCCGGCGGCGACGAGGCCGAAGCAATGGAAGGGGAAAGAGGAGATGATGGTGGGAACGGAGAAGAAGAAGATGAAGAAGAGGGAGAAGAAGAAGAAGAGGAAGGCGGAGATGGACCGCCGCCGACGGCGGCGCTCGCTCCCCGGGGCCAACTCCGGCGGCCCAGACGGCCACTGCCCCGGCCTCAACCACAGAAGCACAGGAAGGTAAGCTCCTCTCCCCCAATTCCATTTTTTATTTTCATTTTATTTGATTTCCTTTGATCGCCATAGCCCTCGGGCACGAACCTGCAACTCAGAAAAGACACGCCTCCCACGGGGGCGTTAATCACAAGTGACACGCCCTATCCTGGGGCGTGAATTCCTTTTATTAATTAATTTTCATGAAACACGCCCCGAAGCATGTCGTTTCTTAAAAAAAAAATGATTTTTCATTACTGCCATGCTTATTAATTAATTTCCAACCATGTTTTTCATGAATAATTTCGCATGCTGTTATTTATTAGATTTTTTGTTAAATTGAGAAACTCACGCCCTCCAGAAGGGCGTTAAATCTTCAGAAGACGCCCAAACCAGAGGGCGTCTCTCTAATCATTAACGATTTAAAAATTAAGCTCATTTAGGGAAACGCCCTTACGAAGGGCGTGAATTCAACAATAGACGCCCAACACTGAGGCGTGATTTAAAAACGTTTTAGAGCCAGCCAACGAAACGCCCAACATGGAGGCGTGATTAATATAAAAAACGCCCTTATCTAGGACGTTACAAGAAGGCACATTTATGAAAACGCCTCCCACAGGGGCGTGAATTTATCAAGAAACGACCTGAAGGTGGCCGTGAATTCAAAAAACACTAAAATTCAATAGCATGCCAAACCAAATGTAATTCCACGTTAATATCCAATCAATTAAGCAAAATAATTCCTTTTTACTGCATGCAGGGGCTGATGAGGACCCGCATCTCATGGGTCATGGTCTGGGCAGCATACCAGGGTCTCCCCGACTTTCAGAGGGCTAGGATAGAGGCCATGGGGTTTGGGGCTTTTCTATCCATCGAGCCTTTTAGACCTGACCTAGCACTGATCCAGGTTCTGGGGGAGAGATGGGATAGAGCTAGCCGGACTTTCCTGATGCCCTGGGGGCATATGGTTCCTAGTTTAGAGGATGTAGCTAGGATCATAGGTTTACGGGTAGATGGTGAGGCCGTGAGTGGGTTCACCTATTCTGATTATACGGAGATGGCACAGAGGCTGCTAGGGCTGGACATGGTTTATGTGACGCCTAGCGAGTGTAGGACCATTTTTCGCACGGACCTGACTACAGTGATGGGTCTAGGGGATGCTAGGCATAGGTCGGGGGAGACCCTAGGTGAGTTTGCGCAGCGGCTGACTGACGGGGTGAGAGCGGCATGCTGCCAGGACCCGACTGACCGTGAGAGAGCGGATCGAGACTTGAGGAGATTCCTGCTGCTGCTGCTCGGGAGATTGCTGTTGGGGACGAAAGCTGATGTCATCAACTGCCGCTTCCTGAGCATCCTTGAGGATCTGGAGACGGTTGGCACGTATGCTTGGGGAGCGGCCCTGCTGGCGCATTTGATGGCCGATCTGTCCACGGGGACAGGCCGTGAGACGACCGTCAGTGGCTTCTCACCTCTTCTTCAGGTATGCAATTTTTGTTTTCTTTTATTCTATATTATGATGCATGTGAATATAGTACTAATGCAATGCATGGATGCAGGTGTGGAGCCACCTATACATGCCGATGGGGCGAGTTGACCCACGGCCAGGAGCTGAGGGATCCTTTCCTCTGGCGCGACGCTGGGTGCCAGTCGTCTTTGGTGCCCCCCTCGACTACGAGTTGTGGGTTTTACGGAGAGAGTTCCGCGATTTCCCGCCCTCGCTGGTACGTATGAATGAATGATATGCATTTCTTTTTTGTTGTGTTTATTTGAATTGATTATAATGATAATGATAATGATGCATGTTCATGAATGCAGGTACAGTGGAGGCCATATGAGGGGATGACTGACGAGGACCAGCCTTGGGTCGTATCGGGGCGACCTCGCTTCGGGCGTGAGCTGTGGCTACACTGCTTGAGCGAGATTGAGCCGCTACGGCTTCGGCTGGTGATGAGGACCCTGGGCCTGCCCCAGGAGTGGATCGAGGTCGGAGAGCCTCGAGGGATTGGAAAGAAGACCCGCGGTCGCACTAAGACGACCGACTGGCGGGTACGGTTTGAGGAGCAGTACGCTGACTGGCAGCGAGGCGGGACCCGAGTTGTTTCCCACGTGACAGACAGCTCCGAGTACCTCCGGCGCTATTGGGAGGTTCACGCCGGCCGACCCCAGATGAGGGTCTTAGGGGTATGTATGAAATGCAATTATTTCTAAATTGAATGCAAATGCTTATGTGACTATCATGTGACTAACATGCAATGGATGCAGGACGCGAGGGACATCGCAGCTATAGATGCCCAGGCCCACCTACACAGCCTGGAGGACCAGCTGGCCGCCACACGGGCCGACCTGGAGACCCTGGTGAGTGTTTAAATTATTCCTATATGCAAGTGAAATTTTTTGTTGAATTAATGATTAGCCACTGACGGTCCTCAATGAATGCAGCGTGCCCAGCAGGGAGCAGTGAGGAGAGATCCGGGGGAGGCCTCCAGCTCGAGGGGGCCTAGTGCAGAGGTGACTGCACTGACGGAGCAGCTGGCCAGAGCGGTTGCACGAGCTGAGGCAGCGGAGCGTGACCTCGCTTCACGAGTAAATTCTGAACTCAAACTTAACAAATAATGATTAGATATAAATTGTGCACTGATAAAATTTGTTTTGCAGGCCGAGGAGCTCCGAGCGACCCTGACTTGTGTGGATGAGGGCTTCCGCATGACGACCTCTCAGGTGTGTGATCTTTCCTTCAGTCATATGTTGTTATTTCATCTTATGAATTATTGAACTGTGGAACTGATGATTTGTTTACCTGTTTATAGGCTGCCCAGCTGAAGGCGATACGTACCGAGTTGTCGATTCGCGATCAGCAGATCGTAGAGCTTCAGCGGAGCCTGAAGCGACGTGGTGAGCAACCTCAGGACGTAGCCGAGCTGCGGGTTACCCTAGAGCTCGAGAGGAGGGAGCGTGCTCGGGAGCGTGAGGAGAGGGCTCGTGAGCGGGAGGAGCACCAGGTGGAGCGTGCCCGGCTCCAGGAGCAGTTGACGACACGGGAGCGTGAGCTGATGGACTTGAGGACCCAGTTGGTCCTTTCCCAGGAGCGGTTGCGGGTGTCGGAGGAGCGGCTGCAGCGAGGCCGAGAGCGAGCACGAGCTGCAGGGTTCAGTCTTGGTGGTTCTTCTTACGTGGCGGGCTCCTCCTTCCGACCGCGGAGCGAGGCAGGAGACCAGGCGCGTGGTCCAGCAGCTTCACGGGGCTCCATGCCCCCTCCACCAGCACCGCCTCGGGATGCCGAGGGTGAGGCAGAGAGTAGGCCAGAGGAGAGTGGAGGCGAGAGCTGAGAGCTTACTTGTACTCCTCCACCTTCACACCTGTACATGATAGACATGATGATATATGTATATGAGATTGAGATTTCTTTTGTTACCTGAGCACTTTGTGTAGCTGTGGGCTTGTGTTTGTGTACTTGTTCCTTTCCACGTTCTTCGTGTTTTGCTTTACTTTTGCCCTGTATCTGCGGCTGCAGTTTTCACTGGAACAAACAGGTTAATTCATCTGTTCGACTTGGCCCCTTGCCCGGTGAGCAAGGGGTGGCAATATTCTGACCTTAATAATGGGTCAAGGGGCCAAGCCTTTAATCAAATAAGGCGAGAAATGAAATAACCAATAACGGGGAGATGCGTCATGCAAGCACACATATGCAAACAATAATTAAAAGATGTCCAAGCAAGAATGCAATTCATGCAATATGAAGAATTTATTTTTTGTTGTTTTTGGTATATATATTTTTTGTGGGATTTTCTGAAAAACACGCCTTAGATTAGGTCGTTACTCTCATAAAAGACGCCCTTTTAAACGGCGTGAATTTTTAAACATTTTTTTTGAATTTGGCTGAAAACACGACCTTATATGAGGCGTTATTTTTAAAATAGACGACTGGAGGAGAGGCGTGAATTAAAATAAAAGCGCCTTGAACAAAGGCGTTAATTTTTTTATTCCTCCCTAATTGGGCTGATAAAGAGATTAAGATGGTGGGCCCTACTTGGTCATTATCTAGGATCCATTAACCTTTCTTAAATAACCAAAAGGGGAATTGGCGTGCATATAGTTGGACTTATACACGAGATTTCGTACAGTGCATTCTCTTCAGTTTGGTTTCGACCATTCCGCTGGTTCATGACTTTTTCCAAAATAAAAGAGAAAGCATGAGGAAGCTCACAAGAGATTTAAAGATGCTCGAGGCAAAGCCACCTCCCCTACCCTATGCCTGTTGGGGTTCGGTCTTTGGCGTAGGGACGCTTTGTTGCCTTTTTGCCTCTTTTCACATTGCATGCATACGCCCAAGGTTTTCCTTGCGGGGACTTTGCCCTCTTGACATGCTTTTCTTTTCACCA